>JAYKOZ010000093.1:1752500-1887500 GCA_036172795.1 Pelodytes ibericus
TCAACATGATATCATTATTATAATCTCATCATGATATCATCATCATCATCATCATCATCATCTCATCATGATATCATCATCATCATCATCATCATCATCATCATCATCATCATCATCTCTTCATGATATCATCAGCATCATCATCATCATCATCATAATCATCTCATCATGATATCATCATCATCTCATCATGATATCATCAGCAGCATCATCATCATCATCTCATCATGATATCATCATCATCTCATCATGATATCATCATCATCATCATCTCATCATGATATCATCATCATGATATCATCATCATCTCATCATGATATCATCATTATCATCTCATCATGATATCATCATGATATCATCATTATCATCTCATCATGATATCATCATCATCTCATCATGATATCATCATCTCATCATGATATCATCATCATCATCATCATCATCATCATCATCATCATCTCATCATGATATCATCATCTCATCATGATATCATCATCATCTCATCATGATATCATCATCGTCTCATCATGATATCATCATCATCATCATCATCTCATCATGATATCATCATCATGATATCATCATCATCTCATCACGATATCATCATCATCAGCTCATCATGATATCATCATCATCTCATCATATCATCATCATCATCTCATCATGATGTCATCATCATCTCATCATTATATCATCATCATCATCATCATCTCATCATGATATCATCATCATCTCATCATGTTATCATCATCATGATATCATCATCATCATCATCATCATCATCATCATCTCATCATGATATCATCATCATCTCATCATGATATCATCAGCATCATCATCATCATCATCATCATCTCATCATGATATCATCATCATCTCATCATGATATCATCAGCATCATCATCATCATCATCATCTCATCATGATATCATCATCATCATCATCATCTCATCATGATATCATCATCATCATCATCATCATCATCATCTCATCATGATATCACCATCATCTCATCATGATATCATCATCATCATCTCATCATGATATCATCATCATCATCATCTCATCATGATATCATCATCATCATCTCATCATGTTATCATCATCATCATCTCATCATGATATCATCATCATCATCATCATCATCTCATCATGATATCATGATGATATCATCATGATATCATCATGATATCATCATCATCATCATCTCATCATGATATGATCATCATGATATCATCATCATCATCATCTCATCATGATATCATCATTATCATCTCATCATGATATCATCATGATATAATCATTATCATCTCATCATGATATCATCATCATCTCATCATGGTATCATCATCATCTCATCATGATATCATCATCATCATCATCATCATCATCTCATCATGATATCATCATCATCATCTCATCATGATATTAGATCATGTCATCATGATATCATCATCATCTCATCATGATATCATCATCATCATCATCATCATCATCTCATCATGATATCATCATCATCATCATCATCATCATCATCTCATCATGATATCATCATCATCATCATCTCATCATGATATCATCATCATCTCATCATAATATCATCATCATCTCATCATGATATCATCATCATCATCTCATCATGATATCATCATCATCATCTCATCATGATATCATCATCATGTCATCATGATATCATCATCATCTCATCATGATATCATCATCATCATCATCATCATCTCATCATGATATCATCATCATCATTATCATCATCTCATCGTGATATCATCATCATCATCATCTCATCATGAGATCATCATCTCATCATAATATCATCATCATCTCATCATGATATCATCATCATCATCATCATCTCATCATGATATCATCATCATCATCTCATCATGATATCATCATCATCATCTCATCATGTTATCATCATCATCATCATCTCATCATGATATCATCATCATCTCATCATGATATCATCATCATGATTTCATCATCATCATCATCATCATCATCATCTCATCATGATATCATCATCATCATCATCATCATCATCATCATCATCATCATCATCATCATCTCTTCAAGATATCATCAGCATCATCATCATCATCATCATAATCATCTCATCATGATATCATCATCATCTCATCATGATATCATCAGCAGCATCATCATCATCATCTCATCATGATATCATCATCATCTCATCATGATATCATCATCATCATCATCTCATCATGATATCATCATCATGATATCATCATCATCATCATCATCTCATCATGATATCATCATTATCATCTCATCATGATATCATCATGATATCATCATTATCATCTCATCATGATATCATCATCATCTCATCATGATATCATCATCTCATCATGATATCATCATCATCATCATCATCATCATCTCATCATGATATCATCATCATCATCTCATCATGATATCATCATCATCTCATCATGATATCATCATCGTCTCATCATGATATCATCATCATCATCATCATCATCTCATCATGATATCATCATCATGATATCATCATCATCTCATCACGATATCATCATCATCAGCTCATCATGATATCATCATCATCTCATCATATCATCATCATCATCTCATCATGATGTCATCATTATCTCATCATTATATCATCATCATCATCATCATCTCATCATGATATCATCATCATCTCATCATGTTATCATCATCATGATATCATCATCATCATCATCATCATCATCATCATCTCATCATGATATCATCATCATCTCATCATGATATCATCAGCATCATCATCATCATCATCATCTCATCATGATATCATCATCATCTCATCATGATATCATCAGCATCATCATCATCATCATCTCATCATGATATCATCATCATCATCATCATCTCATCATGATATCATCATCATCATCATCATCATCATCATCATCATCTCATCATGATATCACCATCATCTCATCATGATATCATCATCATCATCTCATCATGATATCATCATCATCATCATCTCATCATGATATCATCATCATCATCTCATCATGTTATCATCATCATCATCTCATCATGATATCATCATCATCATCATCTCATCATGATATCATGATGATATCATCATGATATCATCATGATATCATCATCATCATCATCTCATCATGATATGATCATCATGATATCATCATCATCATCATCTTCTCATCATGATATCATCATTATCATCTCATCATGATATCATCATGATATAATCATTATCATCTCATCATGATATCATCATCATCTCATCATGGTATCATCATCATCTCATCATGATATCATCATCATCATCATCATCATCATCATCTCATCATGATATCATCATCATCATCTCATCATGATATTAGATCATGTCATCATGATATCATCATCATCTCATCATGATATCATCATCATCATCATCATCATCATGATATGATCATCATGATATCATCATCATCATCATCTTCTCATCATGATATCATCATTATCATCTCATCATGATATCATCATGATATAATCATTATCATCTCATCATGATATCATCATCATCTCATCATGGTATCATCATCATCTCATCATGATATCATCATCATCATCATCATCATCATCATCTCATCATGATATCATCATCATCATCTCATCATGATATCATCATCATGTCATCATGATATCATCATCATCTCATCATGATATCATCATCATCATCATCATCATCATCATCATCATCATCTCATCATGATATCATCATCATCATTATCATCATCTCATCGTGATATCATCATCATCATCTCATCATGAGATCATCATCTCATCATAATATCATCATCATCTCATCATGATATCATCATCATCATCATCTCATCATGATATCATCATCATCATCATCTCATCATGATATCATCATCATCATCTCATCATGTTATCATCATCATCATCATCTCATCATGATATCATCATCATCTCATCATGATATCATCATCATGATATCATCATCATCATCATCATCATCATCTCATCATGATATCATCATCTCATCATGATATCATCATCATGATATCATAATCATGACATCATCATCATCATCTCATCATGATATCATCATCATCTCATCATGATATCATCATCATCATCATCTCATCATGATATCATCATCATGATATCATCATCATCTCATCATGATATCATCATCTTCTCATCATTATATCATCATCATCTCATCATGATATCATCATCATCTCATCATGTTATCATCATCATGATATCATCATCATCCTTATCTCATCATGATATCATCATCATCTCATCATGATATCATCATCATCATCATCATCATCATCTCATCATGATATCATCATCATCTCATCATGATATCATCATCATCATCATCATCATCATCATCAACTCATCATGATATCATCATAATCATCATCATCATCTCATCATGATATCATCATCATCATCATCTCATCATGATATCATCATCATCATCTCATCATGTTATCATCATCATCATCATCATCATCATCATCATCATCATCATCTCATCATGATATCATCATCATCTCATCATGATATCATCATCATCATCTCATCATGATATCATCATCATCTCATCATGATATCATCATCATCATCATCATCATCATCATCATCATCATCATCATCATCGTCTCATCATGATATCATCATAATCATCATCATCATCTCATCATGATATCATCATCATCATCATCATCATCTCATCATGATATCATCATCATCTCATCATGTTATCATCATCATCATCATCATCATCATCATCTCATCATGATATCATCATCATCTCATCATGATATCATCATCATCATCATCATCTCATCATGATATCATCATCATCATCATCATCATCTCATCATTATATCATCATCATCTCATCATGATATCATCATGATATCATCATCATCTCATCATGATATCATCATCATCTCATCATGATATCATCATCTCATCATGATATCATCATTATCATCTCATCATGATATCATCATCATCTCATCATGATATCATCATTATCATCTCATCATGATATCATCATGATATCATCATTATCATCTCATCATGATATCATCATCTCATCATGATATCATCATCATCATCATCATCATCTCATCATGATATCATCATTATCATCTCATCATGATATCATCATCTCATCATGATATCATCATCATCATCATCATCATCTCATCATGATATCATCATCATCATCATCTCATCATGATATCATCATCATGACATCATCATCAGCATCATCATCTCATCATGATATCATCAGCATGATATCAACATCATCATCATCATCATCTCATCATGATATCATCATCATCATCATCATCATCATCTCATCATGATATCATCATCATGACATCATCATCAGCATCATCATCTCATCATGATATCATCATCATGATATCATCATCATCATCATCTCATCATGATATCATCATCATCATCTCTTTATGATATCATCATCATCATCATCATCATCATCATCTCATCATGATATCATCATCATCTCATCATTATATCATCATCATCTCATCATGATATCATCATCATGATATCATCATCATGATATCATCATCATCATCATCTCATCATGATATTATCATCATCATCTCATCATGATATCATCATCATCATCATCATCTCATCATCATCTCATCATGATATCATCATCATCTCATCATGATATCATCATCATCATCATCTCATCATAATATCATCATCATCTCATCATGATATTATCATCATCATCTCATCATGATATCATCATCATCATCTCATCATGATATCATCATCATCATCTCATCATGTTATCATCATCATCATCATCATCTCATCATGATATCATCATCATCATCATCATCTCATCATGATATCATCATCATGATATCATCATCATCATCATCATCATCTCATCATGATATCATCATCGTCTCATCATGATATCATCATCATCATCATCATCATCTCATCATGATATCATCATCATGATATCATAATCATCTCATCACGATATCATCATCATCAGCTCATCATGATATCATCATCATCTCATCATATCATCATCATCATCATCTCATCATGATATCATCATCATCTCATCATTATATCATCATCATCATCATCATCATGTCATCATGATATCATCATCATCTCATCATGTTATCATCATCATGATATCATCATCATCATCATCATCATCTCATCATGATATCATCATCATCTCATCAGCATCATCATCATCATCATCATCATCATCATCATCTCATCATGATATCATCATCATCTCATCATGATATCATCAGCATCATCATCATCATCATCATCATCTCATCATGATATCATCATCATCATCATCATCATCTCATCATGATATCATCATCATCTCATCATGATATCATCATCATCATCTCATCATGATATCATCATCATCATCATCTCATCATGATATCATCATCATCATCTCATCATGTTATCATCATCATCATCTCATCATGATATCATCATCATCATCATCATCATCTCATCATGATATCATCATGATATCATCATGATATCATCATGATATAATCATCATCATCATCTCATCATGATATCATCATCATGATATCATCATCATGATATCATCATCATCATCATCTCATCATGATATCATCATTATCATCTCATCATGATATCATCATGATATAATCATTATCATCTCATCATGATATCATCATCATCTCATCATGGTATCATCATCATCTCATCATGATATCATCATCATCATCATCATCATCTCATCATGATATCATCATCATCATCTCATCATGATATCATCATCATGTCATCATGATATCATCATCATCTCATCATGATATCATCATCATCATCATCATCATCATCATCATCATCATCTCATCTTGATATCATCATCATCATCATCATCATCTCATCATGATATCATCATCATCATCATCTCATCATGAGATCATCATCATCTCATCATAATATCATCATCATCTCATCATGATATCATCATCATCATCTCATCATGATATCATCATCATCATCTCATCATGTTATCATCATCATCATCATCATCATCATCATCATCTCATCATGATATCATCATCATCATCTCATCATGATATCATCATCATCATCATCTCATCATGATATCATCATCATCTCATCATGTTATCATCATCATCATCTCATCATGAGATCATCATCATCTCATCATGATATCATCATCATCTCATCATGATATCATCATTATCATCTCATCATGATATCATCATGATATCATCATTATCATCTCATCATGATATCATCATCATCTCATCATGATATCATCATCTCATCATGATATCATCATCATCATCATCATCTCATCATGATATCATCATCATCATCATCTCATCATGATATCATCATCATCTCATCATGATATCATCATCATCTCATCATGATATCATCATTATCATCTCATCATGATATCATCATTATCATCTCATCATGATATCATCATCATCTCATCATGATATCATCATCTCATCATGATATCATCATCATCATCATCATCTCATCATGATATCATCATCATCATCATCTCATCATGATATCATCATCATCTCATCATGATATCATCATCATCTCATCATGATATCATCATTATCATCTCATCATGATATCATCATCATCTCATCATGATATCATCATTATCATCTCATCATGATATCATCATGATATCATCATTATCATCTCATCATGATATCATCATCATCTCATCATGATATCATCATCTCATCATGATATCATCATCATCATCATCATCTCATCATGATATCATCATCATCATCATCTCATCATGATATCATCATCATGACATCATCATCAGCATCATCATCTCATCATGATATCATCAGCATGATATCAACATCATCATCATCATCATCTCATCATGATATCATCATCATCATCATCATCATCATCTCATCATGATATCATCATCATGACATCATCATCAGCATCATCATCTCATCATGATATCATCATCATGATATCATCATCATCATCATCTCATCATGATATCATCATCATCATCTCTTTATGATATCATCATCATCATCATCATCATCATCATCATCATCATCATCATCATCTCATCATGATATCATCATCATCTCATCATTATATCATCATCATCTCATCATGATATCATCATCATGATATCATCATCATGATATCATCATCATGATATCATCATCATCATCATCTCATCATGATATTATCATCATCATCTCATCATGATATCATCATCATCATCATCATCATCTCATCATCATCTCATCATGATATCATCATCATCATCATCTCATCATAATATCATCATCATCTCATCATGATATTATCATCATCATCTCATCATGATATCATCATCATCATCTCATCATGATATCATCATCATCATCTCATCATGTTATCATCATCATCATCATCATCATCATCATCTCATCATGATATCATCATCATCATCATCATCTCATCATGATATCATCATCATGATATCATCATCATCATCATCATCTCATCATGATATCATCATCTCATCATGATATCATCATCATGATATCATAATCATGACATCATCATCATCATCATCATCATCTCATCATGATATCATCATCGTCTCATCATGATATCATCATCATCATCATCATCATCTCATCATGATATCATCATCATGATATCATAATCATCTCATCACGATATCATCATCATCAGCTCATCATGATATCATCATCATCTCATCATATCATCATCATCATCATCATCATCTCATCATGATATCATCATCATCTCATCATTATATCATCATCATCATCATCATCATCATGTCATCATGATATCATCATCATCTCATCATGTTATCATCATCATGATATCATCATCATCATCATCATCATCATCATCATCTCATCATGATATCATCATCATCTCATCATGATATCATCATCATCTCATCATGATATCATCAGCATCATCATCATCATCATCATCATCATCATCATCTCATCATGATATCATCATCATCTCATCATGATATCATCATCATCATCATCATCATCATCATCATCTCATCATGATATCATCATCATCATCATCATCATCATCTCATCATGATATCATCATCATCTCATCATGATATCATCATCATCATCTCATCATGATATCATCATCATCATCTCATCATTATATCATCATCATCTCATCATGATATCATCATCATGATATCATCATCATCATCATCTCATCATGGCATCATCATCATCATCATCTCATCATGATATCATCATCATCATCTCATCATGTTATCATCATCATCATCATCATCTCATCATGATATCATCATCATCATCATCATCTCATCATGATATCATCATCATCATCTCATCATGATATCATCATCATCATCTCATCATGATATCATCATCATCATCTCATCATGTTATCATCATCATCATCATCATCATCTCATCATGATATCATCATCATCATCATCTCATCATGTTATCATCATCATCATCATCATCATCTCATCATGATATCATCATCATCATCATCATCATCATCATCTCATCATGATATCATCATCATGATATCATCATCATCATCTCATCATCTCATCATCATGATATCATCATCATCATCATCATCATCATCATCTCATCATGATATCATCATCATGATAGCATCATCATCATCATCATCTCATCATGATATCATCATCATCTCATCATGATATCATCATCATGATATCATCAATATCATCATCTCATCATGATATCATCATCATCATCTCATCATGATATCATCATCATGATATCATAATCATGACATCATCATCATCATCATCATCTCATCATGATATCATCATCATCTCATCATGATATCCTCATCATCATCATCTCATCATGATATCATCATCATGATATCATCATCATGATATCATCATCATGATATCATCATCATCATCATCTCATCATGATATTATCATCATCATCTCATCATGATATCATCATCATCATCATCATCATCATCTCATCATCATCTCATCATGATATCATCATCATCATCATCTCATCATAATATCATCATCATCTCATCATGATATTATCATCATCATCTCATCATGATATCATCATCATCATCTCATCATGATATCATCATCATCATCTCATCATGTTATCATCATCATCATCATCATCATCATCTCATCATGATATCATCATCATCATCATCATCTCATCATGATATCATCATCATGATATCATCATCATCATCATCATCTCATCATGATATCATCATCTCATCATGATATCATCATCATGATATCATAATCATGACATCATCATCATCATCATCATCATCTCATCATGATATCATCATCGTCTCATCATGATATCATCATCATCATCATCATCATCTCATCATGATATCATCATCATGATATCATAATCATCTCATCACGATATCATCATCATCAGCTCATCATGATATCATCATCATCTCATCATATCATCATCATCATCATCATCATCATCTCATCATGATATCATCATCATCTCATCATTATATCATCATCATCATCATCATCATCATGTCATCATGATATCATCATCATCTCATCATGTTATCATCATCATGATATCATCATCATCATCATCATCATCATCATCATCATCTCATCATGATATCATCATCATCTCATCATGATATCATCAGCATCATCATCATCATCATCATCATCATCATCATCATCTCATCATGATATCATCATCATCTCATCATGATATCATCATCATCATCATCATCATCATCATCATCTCATCATGATATCATCATCATCATCATCATCATCATCTCATCATGATATCATCATCATCTCATCATGATATCATCATCATCATCTCATCATGATATCATCATCATCATCTCATCATTATATCATCATCATCTCATCATGATATCATCATCATGATATCATCATCATCATCATCTCATCATGGCATCATCATCATCATCATCTCATCATGATATCATCATCATCATCTCATCATGTTATCATCATCATCATCATCATCATCTCATCATGATATCATCATCATCATCATCATCTCATCATGATATCATCATCATCATCTCATCATGATATCATCATCATCATCTCATCATGATATCATCATCATCATCTCATCATGTTATCATCATCATCATCATCATCATCTCATCATGATATCATCATCATCATCATCTCATCATGTTATCATCATCATCATCATCATCATCTCATCATGATATCATCATCATCATCATCATCATCATCATCTCATCATGATATCATCATCATGATATCATCATCATCATCTCATCATCTCATCATCATGATATCATCATCATCATCATCATCATCATCTCATCATGATATCATCATCATGATAGCATCATCATCATCATCATCTCATCATGATATCATCATCATCTCATCATGATATCATCATCATGATATCATCAATATCATCATCTCATCATGATATCATCATCATCATCTCATCATGATATCATCATCATGATATCATAATCATGACATCATCATCATCATCATCATCTCATCATGATATCATCATCATCTCATCATGATATCCTCATCATCATCATCTCATCATGATATCATCATCATGATATCATCATCATCTCATCACGATATCATCATCATCAGCTCATCATGGTATCATCATCATCTCATCATATCATCAACATCATCTCATCATGATATCATCATCATGATATAATCATCATAATCTCATCATGATATCATCATCATCTCATCATTATATCATCATCATCATCATCATTTCATCATGATATCATCATCATCTCATCATGATATCAACATGATATCATTATTATAATCTCATCATGATATCATCATCATCATCATCATCATCATCTCATCATGATATCATCATCATCATCATCATCATCATCATCATCATCATCATCATCATCATCATCTCTTCATGATATCATCAGCATCATCATCATCATCATCATAATCATCTCATCATGATATCATCATCATCTCATCATGATATCATCAGCAGCATCATCATCATCATCTCATCATGATATCATCATCATCTCATCATGATATCATCATCATCATCATCTCATCATGATATCATCATCATGATATCATCATCATCATCATCTCATCATGATATCATCATTATCATCTCATCATGATATCATCATGATATCATCATTATCATCTCATCATGATATCATCATCATCTCATCATGATATCATCATCTCATCATGATATCATCATCATCATCATCATCATCATCATCTCATCATGATATCATCATCTCATCATGATATCATCATCATCTCATCATGATATCATCATCGTCTCATCATGATATCATCATCATCATCATCATCTCATCATGATATCATCATCATGATATCATCATCATCTCATCACGATATCATCATCATCAGCTCATCATGATATCATCATCATCTCATCATATCATCATCATCATCTCATCATGATGTCATCATCATCTCATCATTATATCATCATCATCATCATCATCATCATCATCTCATCATGATATCATCATCATCTCATCATGTTATCATCATCATGATATCATCATCATCATCATCATCATCATCATCTCATCATGATATCATCATCATCTCATCATGATATCATCAGCATCATCATCATCATCATCATCTCATCATGATATCATCATCATCTCATCATGATATCATCAGCATCATCATCATCATCATCATCATCATCATCTCATCATGATATCATCATCATCATCATCATCTCATCATGATATCATCATCATCATCATCATCATCATCATCTCATCATGATATCACCATCATCTCATCATGATATCATCATCATCATCTCATCATGATATCATCATCATCATCATCTCATCATGATATCATCATCATCATCTCATCATGTTATCATCATCATCATCTCATCATGATATCATCATCATCATCATCATCATCTCATCATGATATCATGATGATATCATCATGATATCATCATGATATCATCATCATCATCATCTCATCATGATATGATCATCATGATATCATCATCATCATCATCTCATCATGATATCATCATTATCATCTCATCATGATGTCATCATGATATAATCATTATCATCTCATCATGATATCATCATCATCTCATCATGGTATCATCATCATCTCATCATGATATCATCATCATCATCATCATCATCTCATCATGATATCATCATCATCATCTCATCATGATATTAGATCATGTCATCATGATATCATCATCATCTCATCATGATATCATCATCATCATCATCATCATCATCATCATCTCATCATGATATCATCATCATCATCATCATCATCTCATCATGATATCATCATCATCATCATCATCTCATCATGAGATCATCATCATCTCATCATAATATCATCATCATCTCATCATGATATCATCATCATCATCTCATCATGATATCATCATCATCATCTCATCATGATATCATCATCATGTCATCATGATATCATCATCATCTCATCATGATATCATCATCATCATCATCATCATCTCATCATGATATCATCATCATCATTATCATCATCTCATCGTGATATCATCATCATCATCATCTCATCATGAGATCATCATCTCATCATAATATCATCATCATCTCATCATGATATCATTATCATCATCATCTCATCATGATATCATCATCATCATCTCATCATGATATCATCATCATCATCTCATCATGTTATCATCATCATCATCATCTCATCATGATATCATCATCATCTCATCATGATATCATCATCATGATTTCATCATCATCATCATCATCATCATCATCATCTCATCATGATATTAGATCATGTCATCATGATATCATCATCATGATATCATCAATATCATCATCTCATCATGATATCATCATCATCATCTCATCATGATATCATCATCATGATATCATAATCATGACATCATCATCATCATCATCATCTCATCATGATATCATCATCATCTCATCATGATATCCTCATCATCATCATCTCATCATGATATCATCATCATGATATCATCATCATCTCATCATGATATCATCATCATGATAGCATCATCATCATCATCATCTCATCATGATATCATCATCATCTCATCATGATATCATCATCATGATATCATCAATATCATCATCTCATCATGATATCATCATCATCATCTCATCATGATATCATCATCACGATATCATAATCATGACATCATCATCATCATCATCATCTCATCATGATATCATCATCATCTCATCATGATATCCTCATCATCATCATCTCATCATGATATCATCATCATGATATCATCATCATCTCATCACGATATCATCATCATCAGCTCATCATGGTATCATCATCATCTCATCATATCATCAACATCATCTCATCATGATATCATCATCATGATATAATCATCATAATCTCATCATGATATCATCATCATCTCATCATTATATCATCATCATCATCATCATCATTTCATCATGATATCATCATCATCTCATCATGATATCAACATGATATCATTATTATAATCTCATAATGATATCATCATCATCATCATCATCATCATCTCATCATGATATCATCATCATCATCATCATCATCATCATCATCATCATCATCATCTCTTCATGATATCATCAGCATCATCATCATCATCATCATAATCATCTCATCATGATATCATCATCATCTCATCATGATATCATCAGCAGCATCATCATCATCATCTCATCATGATATCATCATCATCTCATCATGATATCATCATCATCATCATCTCATCATGATATCATCATCATGATATCATCATCATCATCATCTCATCATGATATCATCATTATCATCTCATCATGATATCATCATGATATCACCATTATCATCTCATCATGATATCATCATCATCTCATCATGATATCATCATCTCATCATGATATCATCATCATCATCATTATCATCATCATCATCTCATCATGATATCATCATCTCATCATGATATCATCATCATCTCATCATGATATCATCATCGTCTCATCATGATATCATCATCATCATCATCATCTCATCATGATATCATCATCATGATATCATCATCATCTCATCACGATATCATCATCATCAGCTCATCATGATATCATCATCATCTCATCATATCATCATCATCATCATCTCATCATGATGTCATCATCATCTCATCATTATATCATCATCATCATCATCTCATCATGATATCATCATCATCTCATCATGTTATCATCATCATGATATCATCATCATCATCATCATCATCATCATCATCATCATCTCATCATGATATCATCATCATCTCATCATGATATCATCAGCATCATCATCATCATCATCATCTCATCATGATATCTTCATCATCTCATCATGATATCATCAGCATCATCATCATCATCATCATCTCATCATGATATCATCATCATCATCATCATCTCATCATGATATCATCATCATCATCATCATCATCATCATCTCATCATGATATCACCATCATCTCATCATGATATCATCATCATCATCTCATCATGATATCATCATCATCATCATCTCATCATGATATCATCATCATCATCTCATCATGTTATCATCATCATCATCTCATCATGATATCATCATCATCATCATCATCATCTCATCATGATATCATGATGATATCATCATGATATCATCATGATATCATCATCATCATCATCTCATCATGATATGATCATCATGATATCATCATCATCATCATCTCATCATGATATCATCATTATCATCTCATCATGATATCATCATGATATAATCATTATCATCTCATCATGATATCATCATCATCTCATCATGGTATCATCATCATCTCATCATGATATCATCATCATCATCATCTCATCATGATATCATCATCATCATCTCATCATGATATTAGATCATGTCATCATGATATCATCATCATCTCATCATGATATCATCATCATCATCATCATCATCATCTAATCATGATATCATCATCATCATCATCATCATCATCTCATCATGATATCATCATCATCATCATCATCTCATCATGAGATCATCATCATCTCATCATAATATCATCATCATCTCATCATGATATCATCATCATCATCTCATCATGATATCATCATCATCATCTCATCATGATATCATCATCATGTCATCATGATATCATCATCATCTCATCATGATATCATCATCATCATCATCATCATCTCATCATGATATCATCATCATCATTATCATCATCTCATCGTGATATCATCATCATCATCATCTCATCATGAGATCATCATCTCATCATAATATCATCATCATCTCATCATGATATCATCATCATCATCATCTCATCATGATATCATCATCATCATCTCATCATGATATCATCATCATCATCTCATCATGTTATCATCATCATCATCATCTCATCATGATATCATCATCATCTCATCATGATATCATCATCATGATTTCATCATCATCATCATCATCATCATCATCTCATCATGATATCATCATCATCATCATCATCATCATCATCATCATCATCATCATCTCTTCAAGATATCATCAGCATCATCATCATCATCATCATAATCATCTCATCATGATATCATCATCATCTCATCATGATATCATCAGCAGCATCATCATCATCATCTCATCATGATATCATCATCATCTCATCATGATATCATCATCATCATCATCTCATCATGATATCATCATCATGATATCATCATCATCATCATCTCATCATGATATCATCATTATCATCTCATCATGATATCATCATGATATCATCATTATCATCTCATCATGATATCATCATCATCTCATCATGATATCATCATCTCATCATGATATCATCATCATCATCATCATCATCATCTCATCATGATATCATCATCATCATCTCATCATGATATCATCATCATCTCATCATGATATCATCATCGTCTCATCATGATATCATCATCATCATCATCATCATCTCATCATGATATCATCATCATGATATCATCATCATCTCATCACGATATCATCATCATCAGCTCATCATGATATCATCATCATCTCATCATATCATCATCATCATCTCATCATGATGTCATCATCATCTCATCATTATATCATCATCATCATCATCATCTCATCATGATATCATCATCATCTCATCATGTTATCATCATCATCATCATCATCATCATCATCATCATCATCATCTCATCATGATATCATCATCATCTCATCATGATATCATCAGCATCATCATCATCATCATCATCTCATCATGATATCATCATCATCTCATCATGATATCATCAGCATCATCATCATCATCATCATCATCATCTCATCATGATATCATCATCATCATCATCATCATCTCATCATGATATCATCATCATCATCATCATCATCATCATCTCATCATGATATCACCATCATCTCATCATGATATCATCATCATCATCTCATCATGATATCATCATCATCATCATCTCATCATGATATCATCATCATCATCTCATCATGTTATCATCATCATCATCTCATCATGATATCATCATCATCATCATCATCATCTCATCATGATATCATGATGATATCATCATGATATCATCATGATATCATCATCATCATCATCTCATCATGATATGATCATCATGATATCATCATCATCATCATCTCATCATGATATCATCATTATCATCTCATCATGATGTCATCATGATATAATCATTATCATCTCATCATGATATCATCATCATCTCATCATGGTATCATCATCATCTCATCATGATATCATCATCATCATCTCATCATGATATCATCATCATCATCTCATCATGATATTAGATCATGTCATCATGATATCATCATCATCTCATCATGATATCATCATCATCATCATCATCATCATCATCATCTCATCATGATATCATCATCATCATCATCATCATCATCATCTCATCATGATATCATCATCATCATCTCATCATGAGATCATCATCATCTCATCATAATATCATCATCATCTCATCATGATATCATCATCATCATCTCATCATGATATCATCATCATCATCTCATCATGATATCATCATCATGTCATCATGATATCATCATCATCTCATCATGATATCATCATCATCATCATCATCATCTCATCATGATATCATCATCATCATTATCATCATCTCATCGTGATATCATCATCATCATCATCTCATCATGAGATCATCATCTCATCATAATATCATCATCATCTCATCATGATATCATTATCATCATCATCTCATCATGATATCATCATCATCATCTCATCATGATATCATCATCATCATCTCATCATGTTATCATCATCATCATCATCTCATCATGATATCATCATCATCTCATCATGATATCATCATCATGATTTCATCATCATCATCATCATCATCATCATCTCATCATGATATTAGATCATGTCATCATGATATCATCATCATGATATCATCAATATCATCATCTCATCATGATATCATCATCATCATCTCATCATGATATCATCATCATGATATCATAATCATGACATCATCATCATCATCATCATCTCATCATGATATCATCATCATCTCATCATGATATCCTCATCATCATCATCTCATCATGATATCATCATCATGATATCATCATCATCTCATCATGATATCATCATCATGATAGCATCATCATCATCATCATCTCATCATGATATCATCATCATCTCATCATGATATCATCATCATGATATCATCATCATCATCATCTCATCATGATATCATCATCATCATCTCATCATGATATCATCATCACGATATCATAATCATGACATCATCATCATCATCATCATCTCATCATGATATCATCATCATCTCATCATGATATCCTCATCATCATCATCTCATCATGATATCATCATCATGATATCATCATCATCTCATCACGATATCATCATCATCAGCTCATCATGGTATCATCATCATCTCATCATATCATCAACATCATCTCATCATGATATCATCATCATGATATAATCATCATAATCTCATCATGATATCATCATCATCTCATCATTATATCATCATCATCATCATCATCATTTCATCATGATATCATCATCATCTCATCATGATATCAACATGATATCATTATTATAATCTCATAATGATATCATCATCATCATCATCATCATCATCTCATCATGATATCATCATCATCATCATCATCATCATCATCATCATCATCATCATCATCTCTTCATGATATCATCAGCATCATCATCATCATCATCATAATCATCTCATCATGATATCATCATCATCTCATCATGATATCATCAGCAGCATCATCATCATCATCTCATCATGATATCATCATCATCTCATCATGATATCATCATCATCATCATCTCATCATGATATCATCATCATGATATCATCATCATCATCTCATCATGATATCATCATTATCATCTCATCATGATATCATCATGATATCACCATTATCATCTCATCATGATATCATCATCATCTCATCATGATATCATCATCTCATCATGATATCATCATCATCATCATTATCATCATCATCATCTCATCATGATATCATCATCTCATCATGATATCATCATCATCTCATCATGATATCATCATCGTCTCATCATGATATCATCATCATCATCATCATCTCATCATGATATCATCATCATGATATCATCATCATCTCATCACGATATCATCATCATCAGCTCATCATGATATCATCATCATCTCATCATATCATCATCATCATCTCATCATGATGTCATCATCATCTCATCATTATATCATCATCATCATCATCTCATCATGATATCATCATCATCTCATCATGTTATCATCATCATGATATCATCATCATCATCATCATCATCATCATCATCATCATCATCATCTCATCATGATATCATCATCATCTCATCATGATATCATCAGCATCATCATCATCATCATCATCTCATCATGATATCATCATCATCTCATCATGATATCATCAGCATCATCATCATCATCATCATCTCATCATGATATCATCATCATCATCATCATCTCATCATGATATCATCATCATCATCATCATCATCATCATCTCATCATGATATCACCATCATCTCATCATGATATCATCATCATCATCTCATCATGATATCATCATCATCATCATCTCATCATGATATCATCATCATCATCTCATCATGTTATCATCATCATCATCTCATCATGATATCATCATCATCATCATCATCATCTCATCATGATATCATGATGATATCATCATGATATCATCATGATATCATCATCATCATCATCTCATCATGATATGATCATCATGATATCATCATCATCATCATCTCATCATGATATCATCATTATCATCTCATCATGATATCATCATGATATAATCATTATCATCTCATCATGATATCATCATCATCTCATCATGGTATCATCATCATCTCATCATGATATCATCATCATCATCATCATCATCTCATCATGATATCATCATCATCATCTCATCATGATATTAGATCATGTCATCATGATATCATCATCATCTCATCATGATATCATCATCATCATCATCATCATCATCTCATCATGATATCATCATCATCATCATCATCATCATCTCATCATGATATCATCATCATCATCATCATCTCATCATGAGATCATCATCATCTCATCATAATATCATCATCATCTCATCATGATATCATCATCATCATCTCATCATGATATCATCATCATCATCTCATCATGATATCATCATCATGTCATCATGATATCATCATCATCTCATCATGATATCATCATCATCATCATCATCATCTCATCATGATATCATCATCATCATTATCATCATCTCATCGTGATATCATCATCATCATCATCTCATCATGAGATCATCATCTCATCATAATATCATCATCATCTCATCATGATATCATCATCATCATCATCTCATCATGATATCATCATCATCATCTCATCATGATATCATCATCATCATCTCATCATGTTATCATCATCATCATCATCTCATCATGATATCATCATCATCTCATCATGATATCATCATCATGATTTCATCATCATCATCATCATCATCATCATCTCATCATGATATCATCATCATCATCATCATCATCATCATCATCATCATCATCTCTTCAAGATATCATCAGCATCATCATCATCATCATCATAATCATCTCATCATGATATCATCATCATCTCATCATGATATCATCAGCAGCATCATCATCATCATCTCATCATGATATCATCATCATCTCATCATGATATCATCATCATCATCATCTCATCATGATATCATCATCATGATATCATCATCATCATCATCTCATCATGATATCATCATTATCATCTCATCATGATATCATCATGATATCATCATTATCATCTCATCATGATATCATCATCATCTCATCATGATATCATCATCTCATCATGATATCATCATCATCATCATCATCATCTCATCATGATATCATCATCATCATCTCATCATGATATCATCATCATCTCATCATGATATCATCATCGTCTCATCATGATATCATCATCATCATCATCATCATCTCATCATGATATCATCATCATGATATCATCATCATCTCATCACGATATCATCATCATCAGCTCATCATGATATCATCATCATCTCATCATATCATCATCATCATCTCATCATGATGTCATCATCATCTCATCATTATATCATCATCATCATCATCATCTCATCATGATATCATCATCATCTCATCATGTTATCATCATCATGATATCATCATCATCATCATCATCATCATCATCATCATCTCATCATGATATCATCATCATCTCATCATGATATCATCAGCATCATCATCATCATCATCATCTCATCATGATATCATCATCATCTCATCATGATATCATCAGCATCATCATCATCATCATCATCATCATCTCATCATGATATCATCATCATCATCATCATCTCATCATGATATCATCATCATCATCATCATCATCATCATCTCATCATGATATCACCATCATCTCATCATGATATCATCATCATCATCTCATCATGATATCATCATCATCATCATCTCATCATGATATCATCATCATCATCTCATCATGTTATCATCATCATCATCTCATCATGATATCATCATCATCATCATCTCATCATGATATCATGATGATATCATCATGATATCATCATGATATCATCATCATCATCATCTCATCATGATATGATCATCATGATATCATCATCATCATCATCTCATCATGATATCATCATTATCATCTCATCATGATATCATCATGATATAATCATTATCATCTCATCATGATATCATCATCATCTCATCATGGTATCATCATCATCTCATCATGATATCATCATCATCATCATCATCATCATCATCATCATCTCATCATGATATCATCATCATCATCTCATCATGATATTAGATCATGTCATCATGATATCATCATCATCTCATCATGATATCATCATCATCATCATCATCATCATCATCATCTCATCATGATATCATCATCATCATCATCATCTCATCATGATATCATCATCATCATCTCATCATGATATCATCATCATCTCATCATAATATCATCATCATCTCATCATGATATCATCATCATCATCTCATCATGATATCATCATCATCATCTCATCATGATATCATCATCATGTCATCATGATATCATCATCATCTCATCATGATATCATCATCATCATCTCATCATGATATCATCATCATCATCATCATCATCATCTCATCATGATATCATGATGATATCATCATGATATCATCATGATATCATCATCATCATCATCTCATCATAATATCATCATCATCTCATCATGATATCATCATCATCATCATCTCATCATGATATCATCATCATCATCATCTCATCATGATATCATCATCATCATCTCATCATGTTATCATCATCATCATCATCTCATCATGATATCATCATCATCTCATCATGATATCATCATCTCATCATGATATCATCATCATGATATCATAATCATGACATCATCATCATCATCTCATCATGATATCATCATCATCTCATCATGATATCATCATCATCATCATCTCATCATGATATCATCATCATGATATCATCATCATCTCATCATGATATCATCATCATCTCATCATTATATCATCATCATCTCATCATGATATCATCATCATCTCATCATGTTATCATCATCATGATATCATCATCATCCTTATCTCATCATGATATCATCATCATCTCATCATGATATCATCATCATCATCATCATCATCATCATCATCTCATCATGATGTCATCATCATCTCATCATGATATCATCATCATCTCATCATGATATCATCAGCATCATCATCATCATCATCATCAACTCATCATGATATCATCATAATCATCATCATCATCTCATCATGATATCATCATCATCATCATCTCATCATGATATCATCATCATCATCTCATCATGTTATCATCATCATCATCATCATCATCATCATCATCATCATCATCATCTCATCATGATATCATCATCATCTCATCATGATATCATCATCATCTCATCATGATATCATCATCATCATCTCATCATGATATCATCATAATCTCATCATGATATCATCAGCATCATCATCATCATCATCATCATCATCATCATCTCATCATGATATCATCATAATCATCATCATCATCTCATCATGATATCATCATCATCATCATCATCATCATCATCATCATCTCATCATGATATCATCATCATCTCATCATGTTATCATCATCATCATCATCATCATCATCATCTCATCATGATATCATCATCATCTCATCATGATATCATCATCATCATCATCATCTCATCATGATATCATCATCATCATCATCATCTCATCATGATATCATCATCATCATCATCTCATCATGATATCATCATCATGACATCATCATCAGCATCATCATCTCATCATGATATCATCATCATGATATCAACATCATCATCATCATCATCATCATCTCATCATGATATCATCATCATCATCATCATCTCATCATGATATCATCATCATGACATCATCATCAGCATCATCATCTCATCATGATATCATCATCATGATATCATCATCATCATCATCTCATCATGATATAATCATCATCATCTCATCATGATATAATCATCATCATCTCATCATGATATCATCATCATCATCATCATCATCTCATCATGATATCATCATCATCTCATCATTATATCATCATCATCTCATCATGATATCATCATCATGATATCATCATCATGATATCATCATCATCATCTCATCATGATATTATCATCATCATCTCATCATGATATCATCATCATCATCATCATCATCTCATCATCATCTCATCATGATATCATCATCATCTCATCATGATATCATCATCATCATCATCTCATCATAATATCATCATCATCTCATCATGATATTATCATCATCATCTCATCATGATATCATCATCATCATCTCATCATGATATCATCATCATCATCTCATCATGTTATCATCATCATCATCATCATCTCATCATGATATCATCATCATCATCATCATCTCATCATGATATCATCATCATGATATCATCATCATGATATCATCATCATCATCATCATCATCTCATCATATCATCATCTCATCATGATATCATCATCATGATATCATAATCATGACATCATCATCATCATCATCATCATCTCATCATGATATCATCATCGTCTCATCATGATATCATCATCATCATCATCATCATCTCATCATGATATCATCACCATGATATCATAATCATCTCATCACGATATCATCATCATCAGCTCATCATGATATCATCATCATCTCATCATATCATCATCATCATCATCATCTCATCATGATATCATCATCATCTCATCATTATATCATCATCATCATCATCATCATCATGTCATCATGATATCATCATCATCTCATCATGTTATCATCATCATGATATCATCATCATCATCATCATCATCATCTCATCATGATATCATCATCATCTCATCATGATATCATCAGCATCATCATCATCATCATCATCATCATCATCATCATCATCTCATCATGATATCATCATCATCTCATCATGATATCATCAGCATCATCATCATCATCATCATCATCATCTCATCATGATATCATCATCATCTCATCATGATATCATCAGCATCATCATCATCATCATCATCATCTCATCATGATATCATCATCATCATCATCTCATCATGATATCATCATCATCTCATCATGATATCATCATCATCATCTCATCATGATATCATCATCATCATCATCTCATCATGATATCATCATCATCATCTCATCATGTTATCATCATCATCATCTCATCATGATATCATCATCATCATCATCATCTCATCATGATATCATCATGATATCATCATGATATCATCATGATATAATCATCATCATCATCTCATCATGATATCATCATCATGATATCATCATCATCATCATCTCATCATGATATCATCATTATCATCTCATCATGATATCATCATGATATAATCATTATCATCTCATCATGATATCATCATCATCTCATCATGGTATCATCATCATCTCATCATGATATCATCATCATCATCATCATCATCATCTCATCATGATATCATCATCATCATCTCATCATGATATCATCATCATGTCATCATGATATCATCATCATCTCATCATGATATCATCATCATCATCATCATCATCATCATCATCATCATCTCATCATGATATCATCATCATCTCATCATGAGATCATCATCATCTCATCATAATATCATCATCATCTCATCATGATATCATCATCATCATCTCATCATGATATCATCATCATCATCTCATCATGATATCATCATCATCATCTCATCATGTTATCATCATCATCATCATCATCATCATCATCATCTCATCATGATATCATCATCATCATCTCATCATGATATCATCATCATCATCATCTCATCATGATATCATCATCATCATCTCATCATGTTATCATCATCATCATCATCTCATCATGAGATCATCATCATCTCATCATGATATCATCATCATCTCATCATGATATCATCATCTCATCATGTTATCATCATCATCATCTCATCATGAGATCATCATCATCTCATCATGATATCATCATCATCTCATCATGATATCATCATTATCATCTCATCATGATATCATCATTATCATCTCATCATGATATCATCATCATCTCATCATGATATCATCATCTCATCATGATATCATCATCATCATCATCATCTCATCATGATATCATCATCATCATCATCTCATCATGATATCATCATCATCTCATCATGATATCATCATCATCTCATCATGATATCATCATTATCATCTCATCATGATATCATCATCATCTCATCATGATATCATCATTATCATCTCATCATGATATCATCATGATATCATCATTATCATCTCATCATGATATCATCATCATCTCATCATGATATCATCATCTCATCATGATATCATCATCATCATCATCATCTCATCATGATATCATCATCATCATCATCTCATCATGATATCATCATCATGACATCATCATCAGCATCATCATCTCATCATGATATCATCAGCATGATATCAACATCATCATCATCATCATCTCATCATGATATCATCATCATCATCATCATCATCATCATCTCATCATGATATCATCATCATGACATCATCATCAGCATCATCATCTCATCATGATATCATCATCATCATCATCATCATCATCTCATCATGATATCATCATCATCATCTCTTTATGATATCATCATCATCATCATCATCATCATCATCATCATCATCATCTCATCATGATATCATCATCATCTCATCATTATATCATCATCATCTCATCATGATATCATCATCATGATATCATCATCATGATATCATCATCATCATCTCATCATGATATTATCATCATCATCTCATCATGATATCATCATCATCATCATCATCATCATCTCATCATCATCTCATCATGATATCATCATCATCTCATCATGATATCATCATCATCATCATCTCATCATAATATCATCATCATCTCATCATGATATTATCATCATCATCTCATCATGATATCATCATCATCATCTCATCATGATATCATCATCATCATCTCATCATGTTATCATCATCATCATCATCATCATCATCATCTCATCATGATATCATCATCATCATCATCATCTCATCATGATATCATCATCATGATATCATCATCATCATCATCTCATCATGATATCATCATCTCATCATGATATCATCATCATGATATCATAATCATGACATCATCATCATCATCATCATCATCTCATCATGATATCATCATCGTCTCATCATGATATCATCATCATCATCATCATCATCTCATCATGATATCATCATCATGATATCATAATCATCTCATCACGATATCATCATCATCAGCTCATCATGATATCATCATCATCTCATCATCTCATCATCATCATCATCATCATCTCATCATGATATCATCATCATCTCATCATTATATCATCATCATCATCATCATCATGTCATCATGATATCATCATCATCTCATCATGTTATCATCATCATGATATCATCATCATCATCATCATCATCATCATCTCATCATGATATCATCATCATCTCATCATGATATCATCAGCATCATCATCATCATCATCATCATCATCATCATCATCATCTCATCATGATATCATCATCATCTCATCATGATATCATCAGCATCATCATCATCATCATCATCATCTCATCATGATATCATCATCATCATCATCTCATCATGATATCATCATCATCTCATCATGATATCATCATCATCATCTCATCATGATATCATCATCATCATCATCTCATCATGATATCATCATCATCATCTCATCATGATATCATCATCATCTCATCATGATATCATCATCATCATCATCATCATCTCATCATGATATCATCATGATATCATCATGATATCATCATGATATAATCATCATCATCATCTCATCATGATATCATCATCATGATATCATCATCATCATCATCTCATCATGATATCATCATTATCATCTCATCATGATATCATCATGATATAATCATTATCATCTCATCATGATATCATCATCATCTAATCATGGTATCATCATCATCTCATCATGATATCATCATCATCATCATCATCATCATCTCATCATGATATCATCATCATCATCTCATCATGATATCATCATCATGTCATCATGATATCATCATCATCTCATCATGATATCATCATCATCATCATCATCATCATCTCATCTTGATATCATCATCATCATCATCATCATCATCATCATCTCATCATGATATCATCATCATCATCATCTCATCATGAGATCATCATCATCTCATCATAATATCATCATCATCTCATCATGATATCATCATCATCATCTCATCATGATATCATCATCATCATCTCATCATGATATCATCATCATCATCTCATCATGTTATCATCATCATCATCATCATCATCATCATCATCATCATCTCATCATGATATCATCATCATGACATCATCATCAGCATCATCATCTCATCATGATATCATCATCATGCTATCATCATCATCATCATCTCATCATGATATCATCATCATCATCTCATCATGTTATCATCATCATCATCTCATCATGAGATCATCATCATCTCATCATGATATCATCATCATCTCATCATGATATCATCATTATCATCTCATCATGATATCATCATGATATCATCATTATCATCTCATCATGATATCATCATCATCTCATCATGATATCATCATCTCATCATGATATCATCATCATCATCATCATCTCATCATGATATCATCATCATCATCATCTCATCATGATATCATCATCATGACATCATCATCAGCATCATCATCTCATCATGATATCATCAGCATGATATCAACATCATCATCATCATCATCATCTCATCATGATATCATCATCATCTCATCATCATCATCTCATCATGATATCATCATCATGACATCATCATCAGCATCATCATCTCATCATGATATCATCATCATGATATCATCATCATCATCATCTCATCATGATATCATCATCATCATCTCTTTATGATATCATCATCATCATCATCATCATCATCATCATCTCATCATGATATCATCATCATCTCATCATTATATCATCATCATCTCATCATGATATCATCATCATGATATCATCATCATGATATCATCATCATCATCATCTCATCATGATATTATCATCATCATCTCATCATGATATCATCATCATCATCATCATCATCTCATCATCATCTCATCATGATATCATCATCATCTCATCATAATATCATCATCATCTCATCATGATATCATCATCATCTCATCATGATATCATCATCATCATCATCTCATCATAATATCATCATCATCTCATCATGATATTATCATCATCATCTCATCATGATATCATCATCATCATCTCATCATGATATCATCATCATCATCTCATCATGTTATCATCATCATCATCATCATCATCATCTCATCATGATATCATCATCATCATCATCATCTCATCATGATATCATCTTCATGATATCATCATCATCATCATCATCTCATCATAATATCATCATCTCATCATGATATCATCATCATGATATCATAATCATGACATCATCATCATCATCATCTCATCATGATATCATCATCGTCTCATCATGATATCATCATCATCATCATCATCATCTCATCATGATATCATCATCATGATATCATAATCATCTCATCACGATATCATCATCATCAGCTCATCATGATATCATCATCATCTCATCATCATCATCATCATCATCTCATCATGATATCATCATCATCTCATCATTATATCATCATCATCATCATCATCATCATCATGTCATCATGATATCATCATCATCTCATCATCTTATCATCATCATGATATCATCATCATCATCATCATCATCATCATCTCATCATGATATCATCATCATCTCATCATGATATCATCAGCATCATCATCATCATCATCATCATCTCATCATGATATCATCATCATCTCATCATGATATCATCAGCATCATCATCATCATCATCTCATCATGATATCATCATCATCATCTCATCATGATATCATCATCATCTCATCATGATATCATCATCATCATCTCATCATGATATCATCATCATCATCATCTCATCATGATATCATCATCATCATCTCATCATGATATCATCATCATCTCATCATGATATCATCATCATCATCATCATCTCATCATGATATCATCATGATATCATCATGATATCATCATGATATCATCATCATCATCATCTCATCATGATATCATCATCATGATATCATCATCATCATCATCTCATCATGATATCATCATTATCATCTCATCATGATATCATCATCATCATCTCATCATGATATCATCATCATCATCATCTCATCATGATATCATCATCATCATCTCATCATGTTATCATCATCATCATCTCATCATGAGATCATCATCATCTCATCATGATATCATCATCATCTCATCATGATATCATCATCTCATCATGTTATCATCATCATCATCTCATCATGAGATCATCATCATCTCATCATGATATCATCATCATCTCATCATGATATCATCATTATCATCTCATCATGATATCATCATTATCATCTCATCATGATATCATCATCATCTCATCATGATATCATCATCTCATCATGATATCATCATCATCATCATCATCTCATCATGATATCATCATCATCATCATCTCATCATGATATCATCATCATCTCATCATGATATCATCATCATCTCATCATGATATCATCATCATCTCATCATGATATCATCATTATCATCTCATCATGATATCATCATCATGATATCAACATCATCATCATCATCATCATCATCTCATCATGATATCATCATCATCATCATCATCTCATCATGATATCATCATCATGACATCATCATCAGCATCATCATCTCATCATGATATCATCATCATGATATCATCATCATCATCATCTCATCATGATATAATCATCATCATCTCATCATGATATAATCATCATCATCTCATCATGATATCATCATCATCATCATCATCATCTCATCATGATATCATCATCATCTCATCATTATATCATCATCATCTCATCATGATATCATCATCATGATATCATCATCATGATATCATCATCATCATCTCATCATGATATTATCATCATCATCTCATCATGATATCATCATCATCATCATCATCATTTCATCATCATCTCATCATGATATCATCATCATCTCATCATGATATCATCATCATCATCATCTCATCATAATATCATCATCATCTCATCATGATATTATCATCATCATCTCATCATGATATCATCATCATCATCTCATCATGATATCATCATCATCATCTCATCATGTTATCATCATCATCATCATCATCTCATCATGATATCATCATCATCATCATCATCTCATCATGATATCATCATCATGATATCATCATCATGATATCATCATCATCATCATCATCATCTCATCATATCATCATCTCATCATGATATCATCATCATGATATCATAATCATGACATCATCATCATCATCATCATCATCTCATCATGATATCATCATCGTCTCATCATGATATCATCATCATCATCATCATCATCTCATCATGATATCATCACCATGATATCATAATCATCTCATCACGATATCATCATCATCAGCTCATCATGATATCATCATCATCTCATCATATCATCATCATCATCATCATCTCATCATGATATCATCATCATCTCATCATTATATCATCATCATCATCATCATCATCATGTCATCATGATATCATCATCATCTCATCATGTTATCATCATCATGATATCATCATCATCATCATCATCATCATCTCATCATGATATCATCATCATCTCATCATGATATCATCAGCATCATCATCATCATCATCATCATCATCATCATCATCATCTCATCATGATATCATCATCATCTCATCATGATATCATCAGCATCATCATCATCATCATCATCATCATCTCATCATGATATCATCATCATCTCATCATGATATCATCAGCATCATCATCATCATCATCATCATCTCATCATGATATCATCATCATCATCATCTCATCATGATATCATCATCATCTCATCATGATATCATCATCATCATCTCATCATGATATCATCATCATCATCATCTCATCATGATATCATCATCATCATCTCATCATGTTATCATCATCATCATCTCATCATGATATCATCATCATCATCATCATCTCATCATGATATCATCATGATATCATCATGATATCATCATGATATAATCATCATCATCATCTCATCATGATATCATCATCATGATATCATCATCATCATCATCTCATCATGATATCATCATTATCATCTCATCATGATATCATCATGATATAATCATTATCATCTCATCATGATATCATCATCATCTCATCATGGTATCATCATCATCTCATCATGATATCATCATCATCATCATCATCATCTCATCATGATATCATCATCATCATCTCATCATGATATCATCATCATGTCATCATGATATCATCATCATCTCATCATGATATCATCATCATCATCATCATCATCATCATCATCATCATCTCATCATGATATCATCATCATCTCATCATGAGATCATCATCATCTCATCATAATATCATCATCATCTCATCATGATATCATCATCATCATCTCATCATGATATCATCATCATCATCTCATCATGATATCATCATCATCATCTCATCATGTTATCATCATCATCATCATCATCATCATCATCATCTCATCATGATATCATCATCATCATCTCATCATGATATCATCATCATCATCATCTCATCATGATATCATCATCATCATCTCATCATGTTATCATCATCATCATCTCATCATGAGATCATCATCATCTCATCATGATATCATCATCATCTCATCATGATATCATCATCTCATCATGTTATCATCATCATCATCTCATCATGAGATCATCATCATCTCATCATGATATCATCATCATCTCATCATGATATCATCATTATCATCTCATCATGATATCATCATTATCATCTCATCATGATATCATCATCATCTCATCATGATATCATCATCTCATCATGATATCATCATCATCATCATCATCTCATCATGATATCATCATCATCATCATCTCATCATGATATCATCATCATCTCATCATGATATCATCATCATCTCATCATGATATCATCATTATCATCTCATCATGATATCATCATCATCTCATCATGATATCATCATTATCATCTCATCATGATATCATCATGATATCATCATTATCATCTCATCATGATATCATCATCATCTCATCATGATATCATCATCTCATCATGATATCATCATCATCATCATCATCATCTCATCATGATATCATCATCATCATCATCTCATCATGATATCATCATCATGACATCATCATCAGCATCATCATCTCATCATGATATCATCAGCATGATATCAACATCATCATCATCATCATCTCATCATGATATCATCATCATCATCATCATCATCATCTCATCATGATATCATCATCATGACATCATCATCAGCATCATCATCTCATCATGATATCATCATCATGATATCATCATCATCATCATCTCATCATGATATCATCATCATCATCTCTTTATGATATCATCATCATCATCATCATCATCATCATCATCATCATCATCTCATCATGATATCATCATCATCTCATCATTATATCATCATCATCTCATCATGATATCATCATCATGATATCATCATCATGATATCATCATCATCATCTCATCATGATATTATCATCATCATCTCATCATGATATCATCATCATCATCATCATCATCATCTCATCATCATCTCATCATGATATCATCATCATCTCATCATGATATCATCATCATCATCATCTCATCATAATATCATCATCATCTCATCATGATATTATCATCATCATCTCATCATGATATCATCATCATCATCTCATCATGATATCATCATCATCATCTCATCATGTTATCATCATCATCATCATCATCATCATCTCATCATGATATCATCATCATCATCATCATCATCTCATCATGATATCATCATCATGATATCATCATCATCATCATCATCTCATCATGATATCATCATCTCATCATGATATCATCATCATGATATCATAATCATGACATCATCATCATCATCATCATCATCTCATCATGATATCATCATCGTCTCATCATGATATCATCATCATCATCATCATCATCTCATCATGATATCATCATCATGATATCATAATCATCTCATCACGATATCATCATCATCAGCTCATCATGATATCATCATCATCTCATCATATCATCATCATCATCATCATCATCTCATCATGATATCATCATCATCTCATCATTATATCATCATCATCATCATCATCATGTCATCATGATATCATCATCATCTCATCATGTTATCATCATCATGATATCATCATCATCATCATCATCATCATCATCTCATCATGATATCATCATCATCTCATCATGATATCATCAGCATCATCATCATCATCATCATCATCATCATCATCATCATCTCATCATGATATCATCATCATCTCATCATGATATCATCAGCATCATCATCATCATCATCATCATCATCTCATCATGATATCATCATCATCATCATCTCATCATGATATCATCATCATCTCATCATGATATCATCATCATCATCTCATCATGATATCATCATCATCATCATCTCATCATGATATCATCATCATCATCTCATCATGATATCATCATCATCTCATCATGATATCATCATCATCATCATCATCATCTCATCATGATATCATCATGATATCATCATGATATCATCATGATATAATCATCATCATCATCTCATCATGATATCATCATCATGATATCATCATCATCATCATCTCATCATGATATCATCATTATCATCTCATCATGATATCATCATGATATAATCATTATCATCTCATCATGATATCATCATCATCTCATCATGGTATCATCATCATCTCATCATGATATCATCATCATCATCATCATCATCATCTCATCATGATATCATCATCATCATCTCATCATGATATCATCATCATGTCATCATGATATCATCATCATCTCATCATGATATCATCATCATCATCATCATCATCATCTCATCTTGATATCATCATCATCATCATCATCATCATCATCATCTCATCATGATATCATCATCATCATCATCTCATCATGAGATCATCATCATCTCATCATAATATCATCATCATCTCATCATGATATCATCATCATCATCTCATCATGATATCATCATCATCATCTCATCATGATATCATCATCATCATCTCATCATGTTATCATCATCATCATCATCATCATCATCATCATCATCATCTCATCATGATATCATCATCATGACATCATCATCAGCATCATCATCTCATCATGATATCATCATCATGCTATCATCATCATCATCATCTCATCATGATATCATCATCATCATCTCATCATGTTATCATCATCATCATCTCATCATGAGATCATCATCATCTCATCATGATATCATCATCATCTCATCATGATATCATCATTATCATCTCATCATGATATCATCATGATATCATCATTATCATCTCATCATGATATCATCATCATCTCATCATGATATCATCATCTCATCATGATATCATCATCATCATCATCATCTCATCATGATATCATCATCATCATCATCTCATCATGATATCATCATCATGACATCATCATCAGCATCATCATCTCATCATGATATCATCAGCATGATATCAACATCATCATCATCATCATCATCTCATCATGATATCATCATCATCTCATCATCATCATCTCATCATGATATCATCATCATGACATCATCATCAGCATCATCATCTCATCATGATATCATCATCATGATATCATCATCATCATCATCTCATCATGATATCATCATCATCATCTCTTTATGATATCATCATCATCATCATCATCATCATCATCATCATCATCTCATCATGATATCATCATCATCTCATCATTATATCATCATCATCTCATCATGATATCATCATCATGATATCATCATCATGATATCATCATCATCATCATCTCATCATGATATTATCATCATCATCTCATCATGATATCATCATCATCATCATCATCATCTCATCATCATCTCATCATGATATCATCATCATCTCATCATAATATCATCATCATCTCATCATGATATCATCATCATCTCATCATGATATCATCATCATCATCATCTCATCATAATATCATCATCATCTCATCATGATATTATCATCATCATCTCATCATGATATCATCATCATCATCTCATCATGATATCATCATCATCATCTCATCATGTTATCATCATCATCATCATCATCATCATCTCATCATGATATCATCATCATCATCATCATCTCATCATGATATCATCTTCATGATATCATCATCATCATCATCATCTCATCATAATATCATCATCTCATCATGATATCATCATCATGATATCATAATCATGACATCATCATCATCATCATCTCATCATGATATCATCATCGTCTCATCATGATATCATCATCATCATCATCATCATCTCATCATGATATCATCATCATGATATCATAATCATCTCATCACGATATCATCATCATCAGCTCATCATGATATCATCATCATCTCATCATCATCATCATCATCATCTCATCATGATATCATCATCATCTCATCATTATATCATCATCATCATCATCATCATCATGTCATCATGATATCATCATCATCTCATCATCTTATCATCATCATGATATCATCATCATCATCATCATCATCATCATCTCATCATGATATCATCATCATCTCATCATGATATCATCAGCATCATCATCATCATCATCATCATCTCATCATGATATCATCATCATCTCATCATGATATCATCAGCATCATCATCATCATCATCTCATCATGATATCATCATCATCATCTCATCATGATATCATCATCATCTCATCATGATATCATCATCATCATCTCATCATGATATCATCATCATCATCATCTCATCATGATATCATCATCATCATCTCATCATGATATCATCATCATCTCATCATGATATCATCATCATCATCATCATCTCATCATGATATCATCATGATATCATCATGATATCATCATGATATCATCATCATCATCATCTCATCATGATATCATCATCATGATATCATCATCATCATCTCATCATGATATCATCATCATCATCTCATCATGATATCATCATCATCATCATCTCATCATGATATCATCATCATCATCTCATCATGATATCATCATCATCTCATCATGATATCATCATCATCATCATCATCTCATCATGATATCATCATGATATCATCATGATATCATCATGATATCATCATCATCATCATCTCATCATGATATCATCATCATGATATCATCATCATCATCATCTCATCATGATATCATCATTATCATCTCATCATGATATCATCATCATCATCTCATCATGATATCATCATCATCATCATCTCATCATGATATCATCATCATCATCTCATCATGTTATCATCATCATCATCTCATCATGAGATCATCATCATCTCATCATGATATCATCATCATCTCATCATGATATCATCATCTCATCATGTTATCATCATCATCATCTCATCATGAGATCATCATCATCTCATCATGATATCATCATCATCTCATCATGATATCATCATTATCATCTCATCATGATATCATCATTATCATCTCATCATGATATCATCATCATCTCATCATGATATCATCATCTCATCATGATATCATCATCATCATCATCATCTCATCATGATATCATCATCATCATCATCTCATCATGATATCATCATCATCTCATCATGATATCATCATCATCTCATCATGATATCATCATTATCATCTCATCATGATATCATCATCATCTCATCATGATATCATCATTATCATCTCATCATGATATCATCATGATATCATCATTATCATCTCATCATGATATCATCATCATCTCATCATGATATCATCATCTCATCATGATATCATCATCATCATCATCATCTCATCATGATATCATCATCATCATCATCTCATCATGATATCATCATCATGACATCATCATCAGCATCATCATCTCATCATGATATCATCAGCATGATATCAACATCATCATCATCATCATCTCATCATGATATCATCATCATCATCATCATCATCTCATCATGATATCATCATCATGACATCATCATCAGCATCATCATCTCATCATGATATCATCATCATCATCTCTTTATGATATCATCATCATCATCATCATCATCATCATCATCATCATCATCATCTCATCATGATATCATCATCATCTCATCATTATATCATCATCATCTCATCATGATATCATCATCATGATATCATCATCATGATATCATCATCATCATCTCATCATGATATTATCATCATCATCTCATCATGATATCATCATCATCATCATCATCATCATCTCATCATCATCTCATCATGATATCATCATCATCTCATCATGATATCATCATCATCATCATCTCATCATAATATCATCATCATCTCATCATGATATTATCATCATCATCTCATCATGATATCATCATCATCATCTCATCATGATATCATCATCATCATCTCATCATGTTATCATCATCATCATCATCATCATCATCTCATCATGATATCATCATCATCATCATCATCTCATCATGATATCATCATCATGATATCATCATCATCATCATCATCTCATCATGATATCATCATCTCATCATGATATCATCATCATGATATCATAATCATGACATCATCATCATCATCATCATCATCTCATCATGATATCATCATCGTCTCATCATGATATCATCATCATCATCATCATCATCTCATCATGATATCATCATCATGATATCATAATCATCTCATCACGATATCATCATCATCAGCTCATCATGATATCATCATCATCTCATCATATCATCATCATCATCATCATCATCTCATCATGATATCATCATCATCTCATCATTATATCATCATCATCATCATCATCATGTCATCATGATATCATCATCATCTCATCATGTTATCATCATCATGATATCATCATCATCATCATCATCATCTCATCATGATATCATCATCATCTCATCATGATATCATCAGCATCATCATCATCATCATCATCATCATCATCATCATCATCTCATCATGATATCATCATCATCTCATCATGATATCATCAGCATCATCATCATCATCATCATCATCTCATCATGATATCATCATCATCATCATCTCATCATGATATCATCATCATCTCATCATGATATCATCATCATCATCTCATCATGATATCATCATCATCATCATCTCATCATGATATCATCATCATCATCTCATCATGATATCATCATCATCTCATCATGATATCATCATCATCATCATCATCATCTCATCATGATATCATCATGATATCATCATGATATCATCATGATATAATCATCATCATCATCTCATCATGATATCATCATCATGATATCATCATCATCATCATCTCATCATGATATCATCATTATCATCTCATCATGATATCATCATGATATAATCATTATCATCTCATCATGATATCATCATCATCTCATCATGGTATCATCATCATCTCATCATGATATCATCATCATCATCATCATCATCATCTCATCATGATATCATCATCATCATCTCATCATGATATCATCATCATGTCATCATGATATCATCATCATCTCATCATGATATCATCATCATCATCATCATCATCATCATCTCATCTTGATATCATCATCATCATCATCATCATCATCATCATCATCATCTCATCATGATATCATCATCATCATCATCTCATCATGAGATCATCATCATCTCATCATAATATCATCATCATCTCATCATGATATCATCATCATCATCTCATCATGATATCATCATCATCATCTCATCATGATATCATCATCATCATCTCATCATGTTATCATCATCATCATCATCATCATCATCATCATCATCATCTCATCATGATATCATCATCATGACATCATCATCAGCATCATCATCTCATCATGATATCATCATCATGCTATCATCATCATCATCATCTCATCATGATATCATCATCATCATCTCATCATGTTATCATCATCATCATCTCATCATGAGATCATCATCATCTCATCATGATATCATCATCATCTCATCATGATATCATCATTATCATCTCATCATGATATCATCATGATATCATCATTATCATCTCATCATGATATCATCATCATCTCATCATGATATCATCATCTCATCATGATATCATCATCATCATCATCATCTCATCATGATATCATCATCATCATCATCTCATCATGATATCATCATCATGACATCATCATCAGCATCATCATCTCATCATGATATCATCAGCATGATATCAACATCATCATCATCATCATCATCTCATCATGATATCATCATCATCTCATCATCATCATCTCATCATGATATCATCATCATGACATCATCATCAGCATCATCATCTCATCATGATATCATCATCATGATATCATCATCATCATCATCTCATCATGATATCATCATCATCATCTCTTTATGATATCATCATCATCATCATCATCATCATCATCATCATCATCTCCTCATGATATCATCATCATCTCATCATTATATCATCATCATCTCATCATGATATCATCATCATGATATCATCATCATGATATCATCATCATCATCATCTCATCATGATATTATCATCATCATCTCATCATGATATCATCATCATCATCATCATCATCTCATCATCATCTCATCATGATATCATCATCATCTCATCATAATATCATCATCATCTCATCATGATATCATCATCATCTCATCATGATATCATCATCATCATCATCTCATCATAATATCATCATCATCTCATCATGATATTATCATCATCATCTCATCATGATATCATCATCATCATCTCATCATGATATCATCATCATCATCTCATCATGTTATCATCATCATCATCATCATCATCATCTCATCATGATATCATCATCATCATCATCATCTCATCATGATATCATCTTCATGATATCATCATCATCATCATCATCTCATCATAATATCATCATCTCATCATGATATCATCATCATGATATCATAATCATGACATCATCATCATCATCATCTCATCATGATATCATCATCGTCTCATCATGATATCATCATCATCATCATCATCATCTCATCATGATATCATCATCATGATATCATAATCATCTCATCACGATATCATCATCATCAGCTCATCATGATATCATCATCATCTCATCATATCATCATCATCATCATCATCATCTCATCATGATATCATCATCATCTCATCATTATATCATCATCATCATCATCATCATCATCATGTCATCATGATATCATCATCATCTCATCATCTCATCATCATCATGATATCATCATCATCATCATCATCATCATCTCATCATGATATCATCATCATCTCATCATGATATCATCAGCATCATCATCATCATCATCATCATCTCATCATGATATCATCATCATCTCATCATGATATCATCAGCATCATCATCATCATCATCATCATCATCATCTCATCATGATATCATCATCATCTCATCATGATATCATCATCATCATCTCATCATGATATCATCATCATCATCATCTCATCATGATATCATCATCATCATCTCATCATGATATCATCATCATCTCATCATGATATCATCATCATCATCATCATCTCATCATGATATCATCATGATATCATCATGATATCATCATGATATCATCATCATCATCATCTCATCATGATATCATCATCATGATATCATCATCATCATCATCTCATCATGATATCATCATTATCATCTCATCATGATATCATCATGATATAATCATTATCATCTCATCATGATATCATCATCATCTCATCATGGTATCATCATCATCTCATCATGATATCATCATCATCATCATCATCATCATCTCATCATGATATCATCATCATCATCTCATCATGATATCATCATCATGTCATCATGATATCATCATCATCTCATCATGATATCATCATCATCATCATCATCATCATCTCATCTTGATATCATCATCATCATCATCATCATCATCATCATCTCATCATGATATCATCATCATCATCATCTCATCATGAGATCATCATCATCTCATCATAATATCATCATCATCTCATCATGATATCATCATCATCATCTCATCATGATATCATCATCATCATCTCATCATGATATCATCATCATCATCTCATCATGTTATCATCATCATCATCATCATCATCATCATCATCATCTCATCATGATATCATCATCATCATCTCATCATGATATCATCATCATCATCATCTCATCATGATATCATCATCATCATCTCATCATGTTATCATCATCATCATCTCATCATGAGATCATCATCATCTCATCATGATATCATCATCATCTCATCATGATATCATCATTATCATCTCATCATGATATCATCATGATATCATCATTATCATCTCATCATGATATCATCATCATCTCATCATGATATCATCATCTCATCATGATATCATCATCATCATCATCATCATCATCTCATCATGATATCATCATCATCATCATCATCTCATCATGATATCATCATCATGACATCATCATCAGCATCATCATCTCATCATGATATCATCATCATGATATCAACATCATCATCATCATCATCATCTCATCATGATATCATCATCATCATCATCATCTCATCATGATATCATCATCATGACATCATCATCAGCATCATCATCTCATCATGATATCATCATCATGATATCATCATCATCATCATCTCATCATGATATAATCATCATCATCTCATCATGATATCATCATCATCATCATCATCATCATCTCATCATGATATCATCATCATCTCATCATTATATCATCATCATCTCATCATGATATCATCATCATGATATCATCATCATGATATCATCATCATCATCATCTCATCATGATATTATCATCATCATCTCATCATGATATCATCATCATCATCATCATCATCTCATCATCATCTCATCATGATATCATCATCATCTCATCATGATATCATCATCATCATCATCTCATCATAATATCATCATCATCTCATCATGATATTATCATCATCATCTCATCATGATATCATCATCATCATCTCATCATGATATCATCATCATCATCTCATCATGTTATCATCATCATCATCATCATCATCTCATCATGATATCATCATCATCATCATCATCTCATCATGATATCATCATCATGATATCATCATCATGATATCATCATCATCATCATCTCATCATATCATCATCTCATCATGATATCATCATCATGATATCATAATCATGACATCATCATCATCATCATCATCTCATCATGATATCATCATCGTCTCATCATGATATCATCATCATCATCATCATCATCTCATCATGATATCATCATCATGATATCATAATCATCTCATCACGATATCATCATCATCAGCTCATCATGATATCATCATCATCTCATCATATCATCATCATCATCATCATCTCATCATGATATCATCATCATCTCATCATTATATCATCATCATCATCATCATCATGTCATCATGATATCATCATCATCTCATCATGTTATCATCATCATGATATCATCATCATCATCATCATCATCATCATCATCATCTCATCATGATATCATCATCATCTCATCATGATATCATCAGCATCATCATCATCATCATCATCATCATCATCATCATCATCATCATCTCATCATGATATCATCATCATCTCATCATGATATCATCAGCATCATCATCATCATCATCATCATCTCATCATGATATCATCATCATCATCATCATCATCTCATCATGATATCATCATCATCTCATCATGATATCATCATCATCATCTCATCATGATATCATCATCATCATCATCATCTCATCATGATATCATCATCATCATCTCATCATGTTATCATCATCATCATCTCATCATGATATCATCATCATCATCTCATCATGATATCATCATGATATCATCATGATATCATCATGATATCATCATCATCATCATCATCTCATCATGATATCATCATCATGATATCATCATCATCATCATCTCATCATGATATCATCATTATCATCTCATCATGATATCATCATGATATAATCATTATCATCTCATCATGATATCATCATCATCTCATCATGGTATCATCATCATCTCATCATGATATCATCATCATCATCATCATCATCATCTCATCATGATATCATCATCATCATCATCTCATCATGATATCATCATCATGTCATCATGATATCATCATCTCATCATGATATCATCATCATCATCATCATCATCATCATCATCATCTCATCATGATATCATCATCATCATCATCATCATCATCATCTCATCATGATATCATCATCATCATCATCTCATCATGAGATCATCATCATCTCATCATAATATCATCATCATCTCATCATGATATCATCATCATCATCTCATCATGATATCATCATCATCATCTCATCATGATATCATCATCATCATCTCATCATGTTATCATCATCATCATCATCATCATCATCATCTCATCATGATATCATCATCATCATCTCATCATGATATCATCATCATGATATCATCATCATCATCATCATCATCTCATCATGATATCATCATCTCATCATGATATCATCATCATGATATCATAATCATGACATCATCATCATCATCTCATCATGATATCATCATCATCTCATCATGATATCATCATCATCATCTCATCATGATATCATCATCATCATCATCATCATCATCTCATCACGATATCATCATCATCAGCTCATCATGATATCATCATCATCTCATCATATCATCATCATCATCTCATCATGATATCATCATCATCTCATCATTATATCATCATCATCATCATCATCATCATCTCATCATGATATCATCATCATCTCATCATGTTATCATCATCATGATATCATCATCATCATTATCTCATCATGATATCATCATCATCTCATCATGATATCATCATCATCATCATCATCATCTCATCATGATATCATCATCATCTCATCATGATATCATCAGCATCATCATCATCATCATCTCATCATGATATCATCATCATCATCATCATCATCATCATCATCTCATCATGATATCATCATCATCATCTCATCATGATATCATCATCATGTCATCATGTTATCATCATCATCTCATCATGATATCATCATCATCATCATCATCATCATCATCATCATCTCATCTTGATATCATCATCATCATCATCATCATCATCTCATCATGATATCATCATCATCATCATCTCATCATGAGATCATCATCATCTCATCATAATATCATCATCATCTCATCATGATATCATCATCATCATCTCATCATGATATCATCATCATCATCTCATCATGATATCATCATCATCATCTCATCATGTTATCATCATCATCATCATCATCATCATCATCATCATCATCTCATCATGATATCATCATCATCATCTCATCATGATATCATCATCATCATCATCTCATCATGATATCATCATCATCATCTCATCATGTTATCATCATCATCATCTCATCATGAGATCATCATCATCTCATCATGATATCATCATCATCTCATCATGATATCATCATTATCATCTCATCATGATATCATCATGATATCATCATTATCATCTCATCATGATATCATCATCATCTCATCATGATATCATCATCTCATCATGATATCATCATCATCATCATCATCTCATCATGATATCATCATCATCATCATCTCATCATGATATCATCATCATCTCATCATGATATCATCATCATCTCATCATGATATCATCATTATCATCTCATCATGATATCATCATCATCTCATCATGATATCATCATTATCATCTCATCATGATATCATCATGATATCATCATTATCATCTCATCATGATATCATCATCATCTCATCATGATATCATCATCTCATCATGATATCATCATCATCATCATCATCATCATCATCTCATCATGATATCATCATCATCTCATCATTATATCATCATCATCTCATCATGATATCATCATCATGATATCATCATCATGATATCATCATCATCATCATCTCATCATGATATTATCATCATCATCTCATCATGATATCATCATCATCATCATCATCATCTCATCATCATCTCATCATGATATCATCATCATCTCATCATGATATCATCATCATCATCATCTCATCATAATATCATCATCATCTCATCATGATATTATCATCATCATCTCATCATGATATCATCATCATCATCTCATCATGATATCATCATCATCATCTCATCATGTTATCATCATCATCATCATCTCATCATGATATCATCATCATCATCATCATCATCTCATCATGATATCATCATCATGATATCATCATCATCATCATCATCATCTCATCATGATATCATCATCTCATCATGATATCATCATCATGATATCATAATCATGACATCATCATCATCATCATCATCATCTCATCATGATATCATCATCGTCTCATCATGATATCATCATCATCATCATCATCATCTCATCATGATATCATCATCATGATATCATAATCATCTCATCACGATATCATCATCATCAGCTCATCATGATATCATCATCATCTCATCATATCATCATCATCATCATCATCATCTCATCATGATATCATCATCATCTCATCATTATATCATCATCATCATCATCATCATGTCATCATGATATCATCATCATCTCATCATGTTATCATCATCATGATATCATCATCATCATCATCATCATCATCATCATCTCATCATGATATCATCATCATCTCATCATGATATCATCAGCATCATCATCATCATCATCATCATCATCATCATCATCATCTCATCATGATATCATCATCATCTCATCATGATATCATCAGCATCATCATCATCATCATCATCATCTCATCATGATATCATCATCATCATCATCATCATCTCATCATGATATCATCATCATCTCATCATGATATCATCATCATCATCTCATCATGATATCATCATCATCATCATCTCATCATGATATCATCATCATCATCATCTCATCATGTTATCATCATCATCATCTCATCATGATATCATCATCATCATCATCATCTCATCATGATATCATCATGATATCATCATGATATCATCATGATATAATCATCATCATCATCTCATCATGATATCATCATCATGATATCATCATCATCATCATCTCATCATGATATCATCATTATCATCTCATCATGATATCATCATGATATAATCATTATCATCTCATCATGATATCATCATCATCTCATCATGGTATCATCATCATCTCATCATGATATCATCATCATCATCATCATCATCTCATCATGATATCATCATGATATAATCATTATCATCTCATCATGATATCATCATCATCTCATCATGGTATCATCATCATCTCATCATGATATCATCATCATCATCATCATCATCTCATCATGATATCATCATCATCATCTCATCATGATATCATCATCATGTCATCATGATATCATCATCATCTCATCATGATATCATCATCATCATCATCATCATCATCATCATCATCTCATCTTGATATCATCATCATCATCATCATCATCTCATCATGATATCATCATCATCATCATCTCATCATGAGATCATCATCATCTCATCATAATATCATCATCATCTCATCATGATATCATCATCATCATCTCATCATGATATCATCATCATCATCTCATCATGATATCATCATCATCATCTCATCATGTTATCATCATCATCATCATCATCATCATCATCATCATCATCTCATCATGATATCATCATCATCATCTCATCATGATATCATCATCATCATCATCTCATCATGATATCATCATCATCATCTCATCATGTTATCATCATCATCATCTCATCATGAGATCATCATCATCTCATCATGATATCATCATCATCTCATCATGATATCATCATTATCATCTCATCATGATATCATCATGATATCATCATTATCATCTCATCATGATATCATCATCATCTCATCATGATATCATCATCTCATCATGATATCATCATCATCATCATCATCTCATCATGATATCATCATCATCATCATCTCATCATGATATCATCATCATGACATCATCATCAGCATCATCATCTCATCATGATATCATCATCATGATATCAATATCATCATCATCATCATCTCATCATGATATCATCATCATCATCATCATCTCATCATGATATCATCATCATGACATCATCATCAGCATCATCATCTCATCATGATATCATCTTCATGATATCATCATCATCTCATCATGATATAATCATCATCATCTCATCATGATATCATCATCATCATCATCATCATCTCATCATGATATCATCATCATCTCATCATTATATCATCATCATCTCATCATGATATCATCATCATGATATCATCATCATGATATCATCATCATCATCATCTCATCATGATATCATCATCATCATCATCATCATCATTATCATCTCATCATCATCTCATCATGATATCATCATCATCTCATCATGATATCATCATCATCATCATCTCATCATAATATCATCATCATCTCATCATGATATTATCATCATCATCTCATCATGATATCATCATCATCATCTCATCATGTTATCATCATCATCATCATCATCATCTCATCATGATATCATCATCATCATCATCATCTCATCATGATATCATCATCATGATATCATCATCATGATATCATCATCATCATCATCATCATCTCATCATATCATCATCTCATCATGATATCATCATCATGATATCATAATCATGACATCATCATCATCATCATCATCATCTCATCATGATATCATCATCGTCTCATCATGATATCATCATCATCATCATCATCATCTCATCATGATATCATCATCATGATATCATAATCATCTCATCACGATATCATCATCATCAGCTCATCATGATATCATCATCATCTCATCATATCATCATCATCATCATCATCTCATCATGATATCATCATCATCTCATCATTATATCATCATCATCATCATCATCATGTCATCATGATATCATCATCATCTCATCATGTTATCATCATCATGATATCATCATCATCATCATCATCATCATCATCTCATCATGATATCATCATCATCTCATCATGATATCATCAGCATCATCATCATCATCATCATCATCTCATCATGATATCATCATCATCTCATCATGATATCATCATCATCTCATCATGATATCATCATCATCATCTCATCATGATATCATCATCATCATCATCATCATCTCATCATGATATCATCATCATCTCATCATGATATCATCATCATCATCTCATCATGATATCATCATCATCATCATCATCTCATCATGATATCATCATCATCATCTCATAATGTTATCATCATCATCATCTCATCATGATATCATCATCATCATCTCATCATGATATCATCATGATATCATCATGATATCATCATGATATCATCATCATCATCATCATCTCATCATGATATCATCATCATGATATCATCATCATCATCATCTCATCATGATATCATCATGATATAATCATTATCATCTCATCATGATATCATCATCATCTCATCATGGTATCATCATCATCTCATCATGATATCATCATCATCATCATCATCATCATCATCTCATCATGATATCATCATCATCATCTCATCATGATATCATCATCATGTCATCATGATATCATCATCATCTCATCATGATATCATCATCATCATCATCATCATCATCATCATCATCATCTCATCATGATATCATCATCATCATCATCATCATCATCTCATCATGATATCATCATCATCATCATCTCATCATGAGATCATCATCATCTCATCATAATATCATCATCATCTCATCATGATATCATCATCATCATCTCATCATGATATCATCATCATCATCATCATCATCATCTCATCATGATATCATCATCATCTTATCACGATATCATCATCACCATCATCATCCTCTCATCATTATATCATCATCATCATCATCTCATCATGATATCATCATCATGATATCATCATCATCATCTCATCATGATATCATCATCATCATCTCATCATGATATCATCATCATCATCATCATCTCATCATGATATCATCATCATGATATCATCATTATCATCTCATCATTATATCATCATCATCATCTCATCATTATATCATCATCATCTCATCATGATATCATCATGATATCATCATCATCATCTCATCATGATATCATCATCATCATCATCATCATCATCATCATCATCATCTCATCATGATATCATCATCATCATCATCATATCATCATTATATCATCATCATCATCTCATCATGATATCATCATCATGATATCATCATCATCATCATCATCATCATCATCATCATCATCTCATCATGATATCATCATCATCATCATCATCTCATCATGCTATCATCATCATCATCATCTCATAATGTTATTATCATCATCATCATCATCATCATCATCATCATCATCATCATCATCATCATCATCATCTCATCATGATATCATCATCATCTCATCATGATATCATCATCATCATCATCTCATCATGATATCATCATCATGATATCATCATCATCATCTCATCACGATATCATCATCATCAGCTCATCATGGTATCATCATCATCTCATCATGATATCATCATCATCTCATCATTATATCATCATCATCATCATCATCATCATCATCATCTCATCCTGATATCATCATCATCTCATCATGATATCATCATCTCATCATGATATCATCATGATATCATCATTATCATCTCATCATTATATCATCATCATCATCATCATCATCATCATCATCATCATCATCATCTCATCATTATATCATCATCATCTCATCATGATATCATCATGATATCATCATCATCATCTCATCATGAAATCATCATCATCATCATCTCATCATGATATCATCATCATCATCATCATCATATCATCATGATATCATCATCATCTCATCATGATATCATCATCATCATCTCATCATGATATCATCATCATATCATCATCATATCATCATCATCTCATCATGATATCATCATCATGACATCATCATCAGCATCATCACCTCATCATGATATCATCATCATGATATCATCATCATCATCATCATCTCATCCTGATATCATCATCATCATCATCTCATCATGATATCATCATCATCTCATCATGATATCATCATCATCATCTCATCATGATATGATCATCATGATATCATCATCATGATATCATCATCATCATCATCATCATCATCTCATCATGATATCATCATCATCATCATCATCATCATCATCATCTCATCATGATATCATCATCATCATCTCATCATGATATCATCATCATCATCTCATCATCATGATATCATCATCATCATCTCATCATGATATCATCATCATCATCATCTCATCATGTTATCATTATCATCATCATCATCATCATCATCTCATCATGATATCATCATCATCATCATCATCATCATCATCATCATCTCATCATGATATCATCATCATGACATCATCATCATCATCATCATCATCATCATCATCATCATCATCATCATCTCATCATGATATCATCATCATGATATCATCATCATCATCATCTCATCACGATATCATCATCATCAGCTCATCATGGTATCATCATCATCTCATCATATCATCAACATCATCTCATCATGATATCATCATCATGATATCATCATCATCATCATCATCTCATCATGATATCATCATCATCATCTCATCATTATATCATCATTATCATCATCATCTCATCATGATATCATCAATATATCATCATTATCATCTCATCATGATATCATCATCATCATCATCATCATCTCATCATGATATCATCATCATCATCATCATCATCATCATCTCATCATGATATCATCATCATCATCATCTCATCATGATATCATCATCATCATCATCATCTCATCATGATATCATCATCATTATCATCATCATCACATCATTATATCATCATCATCATCATCATCATCTCATCATGATATCATCATCATCTCATCATGATATCATCATCATCTCATCACGATATCATCATCATCAGCTCATCATGGTATCATCATCATCTCATCATGATATCATCATCATCTCATCATTATATCATCATCATCATCATCATCTCATCATGATATCATCATCATCTCATCATGATATCATCATCATCATCCTCATCATCATCTCATCATGATATCATCATCATCATCTCATCATGATATCATCATTATCATCATCTCATCATGTTATCATCATCATCATCTCACCATGATATCATCATCATCATCTCATCATGATATCATCATCATGATATCATCATCATCATCATCATCTCATCATGATATCATCATCATCATCTCATCATGATATCATCATCATTATATCATAATCATGACATCATCATCATCATCATCATCATCATCATCATCTCATCATGATATCATCATCATCTCATCATGATATCATCATCATCATCATCATCATCTCATCATGATATCATCATCATCTCATCATGATATCATCATCATGATATCATCATCATGATATCATCATCATCTCATCACGATATCATCATCATCAGCTCATCATGATATCATCATCATCTCATCATATCATCAACATCATCTCATCATGATATCATCATCATGATATCATCATCATCATCATCATCATCTCATCATGATATCATCATCATCTCATCATTATATCATCATCATCATCATCATCTCATCATGATATCATCATCATCTCATCATGATATCATCATCATCTCATCATGATATCATCATCATCATCTCATCATGATATCATCATCATCATCATCTCATCATGATATCATCATCATCATCATCTCATCATGTTATCATCATCATCATCATCATCATCATCTCATCATGATATCATCATCATCATCATCATCATCATCATCTCATCATGATATCATCATCATGATATCATCATCATCATCTCATCATGATATCATCATCATCTCATCATGATATCATCATCATCATCATCTCATCATGATATCATCATCATCATCTCATCATGATATCATCATCATCATCATCATCTCATCATGTTATCATCATCATCTCATCATGATATCATCATCATCTCATCATGATATCATCATCATAATATCATCATCATTATCATCATCATCATCATCTCATCTTGATATCATCATCATGATATCATCATCATCATCATCATCATCTCATCATGATATCATCATCATCATCATCATCTCATCATGATATCATCATCATTATCATCATCATTATCATCATCATATCATCATGATATCATCATCATCATCATCATCATCATCTCAACATGATATCATCATCATCATCATCATCATCATCATCATCATCATGATATCATCATGATATCATCATCATCATCATCATCATCATCATCATCATCATCATCATCTCATCATGATATCATCATCATCATCATCTCATCATGATATCATCAGCATCATCATCATCATCTCATCATGATATCATCATCATCATCTCATCATGATATCATCATCATCATCATCATCTCATCATGATATCATCATCATCATCATCATCATCTCATCATGATATCATGATATCATCATCATGATATCATCATCATCATCATCATTATCATCTCATCATGATATCATCATCATCATCATCATCATCATCATCATCATCATCATCATCATCATCATCATCATCATCTCATCATGATATCATCATCATCTCATCATTATATCATCATCATCATCATCATCATCATCATCTCATCATGATATCATCATCATCATCGTCATCTCATCATGATATCATCATCATCATCATCATCATCATCATCATCAACATCATCATCATCATCATCTCATCATTATATCATCATCATCTCATCATGATATCATCATCATGATATCATCATCATCATCATCATCTCATCATGATATCATCATCATCATCATCATCATCATTATCATCATCTAATCATAATATCATCATCATCTCATCATGATATCATCATCATCATCATCTCATCATGATATCATCATCATCATCTCATCATGATATCATCATCATCATCATCTCATCATGTTATCATCATCATCATCATCATCTCATCATGATATCATCATCATCATCATCATCATCATCATCTCATCATGATATCATGATATCATCATCATGATATCATCATCATCATCATCATCATCATCATCTCATCATGATATCATCATCATCATCATCATCATCATCATCATCATCATCTCATCATGATATCATCATCATCTCATCATTATATCATCATCATCATCATCATCATCTCATCATGATATCATCATCATCATCGTCATCTCATCATGATATCATCATCATCATCATCATCATCATCATCAACATGATCATCATCATCATCTCATCATTATATCATCATCATCTCATCATGATATCATCATCATGATATCATCATCATCATCATCATCTCATCATGATATCATCATCATCATCATCATCTAATCATAATATCATCATCATCTCATCATGATATCATCATCATCATCTCATCATGATATCATCATCATCATCTCATCATGATATCATCATCATCATCTCATCATGTTATCATCATCATCATCATCATCTCATCATGATATCATCATCATCATCATCATCATCATCATCATCATCATCATCTCATCATGATATCATCATCATGATATCATCATCATCATCATCATCATCTCATCATGATATCATCATCATGATATCATCATCATCATCATCTCATCACGATATCATCATCATCAGCTCATCATGGTATCATCATCATCTCATCATATCATCAACATCATCTCATCATGATATCATCATCATGATATCATCATCATCATCATCATCATCTCATCATGATATCATCATCATCATCTCATCATTATATCATCATTATCATCATCATCTCATCAGGATATCATCAAGATATCATCATTATCATCTCATCATGATATCATTATCATCATCATCATCATCATCATCATCATCATCATCATCATCATCTCATCATGATATCATCATCATCATCATCATCTCATCATGATATCATCATCATCATCATCTCATCATGATATCATCATCATCATCATCTCATCATGATATCATCATCATTATCATCATCATCACATCATTATATCATCATCATCATCATTATCATCTCATCATTATATCATCATCATCATCATCATCATCTCATCATTATATCATCATCATCTCATCATGATATCATCATGATATCATCATCATCATCATCTCATCATGATATCATCATCATCATCATCATCATCATCTCATCATGATATCATCATCATCATCATATCATCATTATATCATCATCATCATCTCATCATGATATCATCATCATGATATCATCATCATCATCATCATCATCATCATCTCATCATGATATCATCATCATCATCATCTCATCATGCTATCATCATCATCATCATCTCATAATGTTATCATCATCATCATCATCATCATCATCTCATCATGATATCATCATCATCTCATCATGATATCATCATCATCATCATCTCATCATGATATCATCATCATGATATCATCATCATCATCTCATCACGATATCATCATCATCAGCTCATCATGGTATCATCATCATCTCATCATGATATCATCATCATCTCATCATTATATCATCATCATCATCATCATCATCATCATCATCTCATCCTGATATCATCATCATCTCATCATGATATCATCATCTCATCATGATATCATCATGATATCATCATTATCATCTCATCATTATATCATCATCATCATCATCATCATCATCTCATCATTATATCATCATCATCTCATCATGATATCATCATGATATCATCATCATCATCTCATCATGAAATCATCATCATCATCATCTCATCATGATATCATCATCATCATCATCATCATCATATCATCATGATATCATCATCATCTCATCATGATATCTTCATCATCATCTCATCATGATATCATCATCATATCATCATCATATCATCATCATCATCTCATCATGATATCATCATCATGACATCATCATCAGCATCATCACCTCATCATGATATCATCATCATGATATCATCATCATCATCTCATCCTGATATCATCATCATCATCATCTCATCATTATATCATCATCATCTCATCATGATATCATCATCATCATCTCATCATGATATCATCATCATGATATCATCATCATGATATCATCATCATGATATCATCATCATCATCATCATCATCTCATCATGATATCATCATCATCATCATCTCATCATGCTATCATCATCATCATCATCTCATAATGTTATCATCATCATCATCATCATCATCATCTCATCATGATATCATCATCATCTCATCATGATATCATCATCATCATCATCTCATCATGATATCATCATCATGATATCATCATCATCATCTCATCACGATATCATCATCATCAGCTCATCATGGTATCATCATCATCTCATCATGATATCATCATCATCTCATCATTATATCATCATCATCATCATCATCATCATCATCTCATCCTGATATCATCATCATCTCATCATGATATCATCATCTCATCATGATATCATCATGATATCATCATTATCATCTCATCATTATATCATCATCATCATCATCATCATCATCATCATCATCTCATCATTATATCATCATCATCTCATCATGATATCATCATGATATCATCATCATCATCTCATCATGAAATCATCATCATCATCATCTCATCATGATATCATCATCATCATCATCATCATCATATCATCATGATATCATCATCATCTCATCATGATATCATCATCATCATCTCATCATGATATCATCATCATCTCATCATATCATCATCATCATCATCATCTCATCATGATATCATCATCATCTCATCATTATATCATCATCATCATCATCATCATGTCATCATGATATCATCATCATCTCATCATGTTATCATCATCATGATATCATCATCATCATCATCATCATCATCTCATCATGATATCATCATCATCTCATCATGATATCATCAGCATCATCATCATCATCATCATCATCTCATCATGATATCATCATCATCTCATCATGATATCATCATCATCTCATCATGATATCATCATCATCATCTCATCATGATATCATCATCATCATCATCATCATCTCATCATGATATCATCATCATCTCATCATGATATCATCATCATCATCTCATCATGATATCATCATCATCATCATCATCTCATCATGATATCATCATCATCATCTCATAATGTTATCATCATCATCATCTCATCATGATATCATCATCATCATCTCATCATGATATCATCATGATATCATCATGATATCATCATGATATCATCATCATCATCATCATCTCATCATGATATCATCATCATGATATCATCATCATCATCATCTCATCATGATATCATCATGATATAATCATTATCATCTCATCATGATATCATCATCATCTCATCATGGTATCATCATCATCTCATCATGATATCATCATCATCATCATCATCATCATCATCATCTCATCATGATATCATCATCATCATCTCATCATGATATCATCATCATGTCATCATGATATCATCATCATCTCATCATGATATCATCATCATCATCATCATCATCATCATCATCATCATCTCATCATGATATCATCATCATCATCATCATCATCATCTCATCATGATATCATCATCATCATCATCTCATCATGAGATCATCATCATCTCATCATAATATCATCATCATCTCATCATGATATCATCATCATCATCTCATCATGATATCATCATCATCATCATCATCATCATCTCATCATGATATCATCATCATCTTATCACGATATCATCATCACCATCATCATCCTCTCATCATTATATCATCATCATCATCATCTCATCATGATATCATCATCATGATATCATCATCATCATCTCATCATGATATCATCATCATCATCTCATCATGATATCATCATCATCATCATCATCTCATCATGATATCATCATCATGATATCATCATTATCATCTCATCATTATATCATCATCATCATCTCATCATTATATCATCATCATCTCATCATGATATCATCATGATATCATCATCATCATCTCATCATGATATCATCATCATCATCATCATCATCATCATCATCATCATCATCTCATCATGATATCATCATCATCATCATCATATCATCATTATATCATCATCATCATCTCATCATGATATCATCATCATGATATCATCATCATCATCATCATCATCATCATCATCATCATCTCATCATGATATCATCATCATCATCATCATCTCATCATGCTATCATCATCATCATCATCTCATAATGTTATTATCATCATCATCATCATCATCATCATCATCATCATCATCATCATCATCATCATCATCATCTCATCATGATATCATCATCATCTCATCATGATATCATCATCATCATCATCTCATCATGATATCATCATCATGATATCATCATCATCATCTCATCACGATATCATCATCATCAGCTCATCATGGTATCATCATCATCTCATCATGATATCATCATCATCTCATCATTATATCATCATCATCATCATCATCATCATCATCATCTCATCCTGATATCATCATCATCTCATCATGATATCATCATCTCATCATGATATCATCATGATATCATCATTATCATCTCATCATTATATCATCATCATCATCATCATCATCATCATCATCATCATCATCATCATCTCATCATTATATCATCATCATCTCATCATGATATCATCATGATATCATCATCATCATCTCATCATGAAATCATCATCATCATCATCTCATCATGATATCATCATCATCATCATCATCATATCATCATGATATCATCATCATCTCATCATGATATCATCATCATCATCTCATCATGATATCATCATCATATCATCATCATATCATCATCATCTCATCATGATATCATCATCATGACATCATCATCAGCATCATCACCTCATCATGATATCATCATCATGATATCATCATCATCATCATCATCTCATCCTGATATCATCATCATCATCATCTCATCATGATATCATCATCATCTCATCATGATATCATCATCATCATCTCATCATGATATGATCATCATGATATCATCATCATGATATCATCATCATCATCATCATCATCATCTCATCATGATATCATCATCATCATCATCATCATCATCATCATCTCATCATGATATCATCATCATCATCTCATCATGATATCATCATCATCATCTCATCATCATGATATCATCATCATCATCTCATCATGATATCATCATCATCATCATCTCATCATGTTATCATTATCATCATCATCATCATCATCATCTCATCATGATATCATCATCATCATCATCATCATCATCATCATCATCTCATCATGATATCATCATCATGACATCATCATCATCATCATCATCATCATCATCATCATCATCATCATCATCTCATCATGATATCATCATCATGATATCATCATCATCATCATCTCATCACGATATCATCATCATCAGCTCATCATGGTATCATCATCATCTCATCATATCATCAACATCATCTCATCATGATATCATCATCATGATATCATCATCATCATCATCATCTCATCATGATATCATCATCATCATCTCATCATTATATCATCATTATCATCATCATCTCATCATGATATCATCAAGATATCATCATTATCATCTCATCATGATATCATCATCATCATCATCATCATCTCATCATGATATCATCATCATCATCATCATCATCATCATCTCATCATGATATCATCATCATCATCATCTCATCATGATATCATCATCATCATCATCATCTCATCATGATATCATCATCATTATCATCATCATCACATCATTATATCATCATCATCATCATCATCATCTCATCATGATATCATCATCATCTCATCATGATATCATCATCATCTCATCACGATATCATCATCATCAGCTCATCATGGTATCATCATCATCTCATCATGATATCATCATCATCTCATCATTATATCATCATCATCATCATCATCTCATCATGATATCATCATCATCTCATCATGATATCATCATCATCATCCTCATCATCATCTCATCATGATATCATCATCATCATCTCATCATGATATCATCATTATCATCATCTCATCATGTTATCATCATCATCATCTCACCATGATATCATCATCATCATCTCATCATGATATCATCATCATGATATCATCATCATCATCATCATCTCATCATGATATCATCATCATCATCTCATCATGATATCATCATCATTATATCATAATCATGACATCATCATCATCATCATCATCATCATCATCATCTCATCATGATATCATCATCATCTCATCATGATATCATCATCATCATCATCATCATCTCATCATGATATCATCATCATCTCATCATGATATCATCATCATGATATCATCATCATGATATCATCATCATCTCATCACGATATCATCATCATCAGCTCATCATGATATCATCATCATCTCATCATATCATCAACATCATCTCATCATGATATCATCATCATGATATCATCATCATCATCATCATCATCTCATCATGATATCATCATCATCTCATCATTATATCATCATCATCATCATCATCTCATCATGATATCATCATCATCTCATCATGATATCATCATCATCTCATCATGATATCATCATCATCATCTCATCATGATATCATCATCATCATCATCTCATCATGATATCATCATCATCATCATCTCATCATGTTATCATCATCATCATCATCATCATCATCTCATCATGATATCATCATCATCATCATCATCATCATCATCATCATCTCATCATGATATCATCATCATGATATCATCATCATCATCTCATCATGATATCATCATCATCTCATCATGATATCATCATCATCATCTCATCATGATATCATCATCATCATCTCATCATGATATCATCATCATCATCATCATCTCATCATGTTATCATCATCATCTCATCATGATATCATCATCATCTCATCATGATATCATCATCATAATATCATCATCATTATCATCATCATCATCATCTCATCTTGATATCATCATCATGATATCATCATCATCATCATCATCATCTCATCATGATATCATCATCATCATCATCATCTCATCATGATATCATCATCATTATCATCATCATTATCATCATCATATCATCATGATATCATCATCATCATCATCATCATCTCAACATGATATCATCATCATCATCATCATCATCATCATCATCATCATGATATCATCATGATATCATCATCATCATCATCATCATCATCATCATCATCATCATCATCTCATCATGATATCATCATCATCATCATCTCATCATGATATCATCAGCATCATCATCATCATCTCATCATGATATCATCATCATCATCTCATCATGATATCATCATCATCATCATCATCTCATCATGATATCATCATCATCATCATCATCATCTCATCATGATATCATGATATCATCATCATGATATCATCATCATCATCATCATTATCATCTCATCATGATATCATCATCATCATCATCATCATCATCATCATCATCATCATCATCATCATCATCATCATCTCATCATGATATCATCATCATCTCATCATTATATCATCATCATCATCATCATCATCATCATCTCATCATGATATCATCATCATCATCGTCATCTCATCATGATATCATCATCATCATCATCATCATCATCATCATCAACATCATCATCATCATCATCTCATCATTATATCATCATCATCTCATCATGATATCATCATCATGATATCATCATCATCATCATCATCTCATCATGATATCATCATCATCATCATCATCATCATTATCATCATCTAATCATAATATCATCATCATCTCATCATGATATCATCATCATCATCATCTCATCATGATATCATCATCATCATCTCATCATGATATCATCATCATCATCATCTCATCATGTTATCATCATCATCATCATCATCTCATCATGATATCATCATCATCATCATCATCATCATCATCTCATCATGATATCATGATATCATCATCATGATATCATCATCATCATCATCATCATCATCATCTCATCATGATATCATCATCATCATCATCATCATCATCATCATCATCATCTCATCATGATATCATCATCATCTCATCATTATATCATCATCATCATCATCATCATCTCATCATGATATCATCATCATCATCGTCATCTCATCATGATATCATCATCATCATCATCATCATCATCATCAACATGATCATCATCATCATCTCATCATTATATCATCATCATCTCATCATGATATCATCATCATGATATCATCATCATCATCATCATCTCATCATGATATCATCATCATCATCATCATCTAATCATAATATCATCATCATCTCATCATGATATCATCATCATCATCTCATCATGATATCATCATCATCATCTCATCATGATATCATCATCATCATCTCATCATGTTATCATCATCATCATCATCATCTCATCATGATATCATCATCATCATCATCATCATCATCATCATCATCATCATCTCATCATGATATCATCATCATGATATCATCATCATCATCATCATCATCTCATCATGATATCATCATCATGATATCATCATCATCATCATCTCATCACGATATCATCATCATCAGCTCATCATGGTATCATCATCATCTCATCATATCATCAACATCATCTCATCATGATATCATCATCATGATATCATCATCATCATCATCATCATCTCATCATGATATCATCATCATCATCTCATCATTATATCATCATTATCATCATCATCTCATCAGGATATCATCAAGATATCATCATTATCATCTCATCATGATATCATTATCATCATCATCATCATCATCATCATCATCATCATCATCATCATCTCATCATGATATCATCATCATCATCATCATCATCATCTCATCATGATATCATCATCATCATCATCTCATCATGATATCATCATCATCATCATCTCATCATGATATCATCATCATTATCATCATCATCACATCATTATATCATCATCATCATCATCATCATCTCATCATGATATCATCATCATCTCATCATGATATCATCATCATCTCATCATGATATCATCATCATTATCATCATCATCACATCATTATATCATCATCATCATCATCATCATCTCATCATGATATCATCATCATCTCATCACGATATCATCATCATCAGCTCATCATGGTATCATCATCATCTCATCATGATATCATCATCATCTCATCATTATATCATCATCATCATCATCTCATCATGATATCATCATCATCTCATCATGATATCATCATCATCATCCTCATCATCATCTCATCATGATATCATCATCATCATCATCATCTCATCATGATATCATCATCATCATCATCTCATCATGTTATCATCATCATCATCATCTCACCATGATATCATCATCACCATCTCATCATGATATCATCATCATGATATCATCATCATCATCATCTCATCATGATATCATCATCATCATCTCATCATGATATCATCATCATTATATCATAATCATGACATCATCATCATCATCATCATCATCATCATCATCATCATCATCATCTCATCATGATATCATCATCATCTCATCATGATATCATCATCATCATCATCTCATCATGATATCATCATCATCTCATCATGATATCATCATCATGATATCATCATCATCTCATCACGATATCATCATCATCAGCTCATCATGATATCATCATCATCTCATCATATCATCAACATCATCTCATCATGATATCATCATCATGATATCATCATCATCATCATCATCATCATCTCATCATGATATCATCATCTCATCATTATATCATCATCATCATCATCATCTCATCATGATATCATCATCATCTCATCATGATATCATCATCATCATCATCATCATCATCATCATCTCATCATGATATCATCATCATCTTATCCCGATATCATCATCATCATCATCATCATCATCTCATCATGATATCACCATCATCATCCTCTCATCATTATATCATCATCATCATCTCATCATGATATCATCATCATGATATCATCATCATCATCTCATCATGATATCATCATCATCATCTCATCATGATATCATCATCATCATCATCATCATCTCATCATGATATCATCATCATGATATCATCATTATCATCTCATCATTATATCATCATCATCATCATCATCTCATCATTATATCATCATCATCTCATCATGATATCATCATGATATCATCATCATCATCATCTCATCATGATATCATCATCATCATCATCATCATCATCTCATCATGATATCATCATCATCATCATATCATCATTATATCATCATCATCATCTCATCATGATATCATCATCATGATATCATCATCATCATCATCATCATCATCATCTCATCATGATATCATCATCATCATCATCTCATCATGCTATCATCATCATCATCATCTCATAATGTTATCATCATCATCATCATCATCATCATCTCATCATGATATCATCATCATCTCATCATGATATCATCATCATCATCATCTCATCATGATATCATCATCATGATATCATCATCATCATCTCATCACGATATCATCATCATCAGCTCATCATGGTATCATCATCATCTCATCATGATATCATCATCATCTCATCATTATATCATCATCATCATCATCATCATCATCATCATCTCATCCTGATATCATCATCATCTCATCATGATATCATCATCTCATCATGATATCATCATGATATCATCATTATCATCTCATCATTATATCATCATCATCATCATCATCATCATCTCATCATTATATCATCATCATCTCATCATGATATCATCATGATATCATCATCATCATCTCATCATGAAATCATCATCATCATCATCTCATCATGATATCATCATCATCATCATCATCATCATATCATCATGATATCATCATCATCTCATCATGATATCTTCATCATCATCTCATCATGATATCATCATCATATCATCATCATATCATCATCATCATCTCATCATGATATCATCATCATGACATCATCATCAGCATCATCACCTCATCATGATATCATCATCATGATATCATCATCATCATCTCATCCTGATATCATCATCATCATCATCTCATCATTATATCATCATCATCTCATCATGATATCATCATCATCATCTCATCATGATATCATCATCATGATATCATCATCATGATATCATCATCATGATATCATCATCATCATCATCATCATCTCATCATGATATCATCATCATCATCATCTCATCATGCTATCATCATCATCATCATCTCATAATGTTATCATCATCATCATCATCATCATCATCTCATCATGATATCATCATCATCTCATCATGATATCATCATCATCATCATCTCATCATGATATCATCATCATGATATCATCATCATCATCTCATCACGATATCATCATCATCAGCTCATCATGGTATCATCATCATCTCATCATGATATCATCATCATCTCATCATTATATCATCATCATCATCATCATCATCATCATCTCATCCTGATATCATCATCATCTCATCATGATATCATCATCTCATCATGATATCATCATGATATCATCATTATCATCTCATCATTATATCATCATCATCATCATCATCATCATCATCATCATCTCATCATTATATCATCATCATCTCATCATGATATCATCATGATATCATCATCATCATCTCATCATGAAATCATCATCATCATCATCTCATCATGATATCATCATCATCATCATCATCATCATATCATCATGATATCATCATCATCTCATCATGATATCATCATCATCATCTCATCATGATATCATCATCATATCATCATCATCATCTCATCATGATATCATCATCATGACATCATCATCAGCATCATCACCTCATCATGATATCATCATCATGATATCATCATCATCATCTCATCCTGATATCATCATCATCATCATCTCATCATTATATCATCATCATCTCATCATGATATCATCATCATCATCTCATCATGATATCATCATCATGATATCATCATCATGATATCATCATCATCATCTCATCATGATATCATCATCATCATCTCATCATGATATCATCATCATCATCATCTCATCATGTTATCATCATCATCATCATCATCATCATCTCATCATGATATCATCATCATCATCATCATCATCATCATCATCATCATCATCATCATCTCATCATGATATCATCATCATGATATCATCATCATCATCATCATCATCATCATCTCATCATGATATCATCATCATGATATCATCATCATCATCATCTCATCACGATATCATCATCATCAGCTCATCATGGTATCATCATCATCTCATCAACATCATCTCATCATGATATCATCATCATGATATCATCATCATCATCATCATCATCTCATCATGATATCATCATCATCATCTCATCATTATATCATCATTATCATCATCATCTCATCATGATATCATCAAGATATCATCATTATCATCTCATCATGATATCATCATCATCATCATCATCATCATCATCTCATCATGATATCATCATCATCATCATCTCATCATGATATCATCATCATCATCATCTCATCATGATATCATCATCATTATCATCATCATCACATCATTATATCATCATCATCATCATCTCATCATGATATCATCATCATCTCATCATGATATCATCATCATCTCATCACGATATCATCATCATCAGCTCATCATGGTATCATCATCATCTCATCATGATATCATCATCATCTCATCATTATATCATCATCATCATCATCATCATCTCATCATGATATCATCATCATCTCATCATGATATCATCATCATCATCCTCATCATCATCTCATCATGATATCATCATCATCATCTCATCATGATATCATCATCATCATCATCATCTCATCATGTTATCATCATCATCATCTCACCATGATATCATCATCATCATCTCATCATGATATCATCATCATGATATCATCATCATCATCATCATCTCATCATGATATCATCATCATCATCTCATCATGATATCATCATCATTATATCATAATCATGACATCATCATCATCATCATCATCTCATCATGATATCATCATCATCTCATCATGATATCATCATCATCATCATCATCTCATCATGATATCATCATCATCTCATCATGATATCATCATCATGATATCATCATCATCTCATCACGATATCATCATCATCAGCTCATCATGATATCATCATCATCTCATCATATCATCAACATCATCTCATCATGATATCATCATCATGATATCATCATCATCATCATCATCTCATCATGATATCATCATCATCTCATCATTATATCATCATCATCATCATCATCTCATCATGATATCATCATGATATCATCATCATCTCATCATGATATCATCATCATCATCATCAACATCATCATCATCATCTCATCATTATATCATCATCATCTCATCATGATATCATCATCATGATATCATCATCATCATCATCATCTCATCATGATATCATCATCATCATCATCATCATCATTATCATCATCTAATCATAATATCATCATCATCTCATCATGATATCATCATCATCATCTCATCATGATATCATCATCATCATCTCATCATGATATCATCATCATCATCATCATCTCATCATGTTATCATCATCATCATCATCATCATCATCTCATCATGATATCATCATCATCATCATCATCATCATCTCATCATGATATCATCATCATGATATCATCATCATCATCATCATCTCATCATGATATCATCATCATGATATCATCATCATGATATCATCATCATGATATCATCATCATCATCATCTCATCACGATATCATCATCATCAGCTCATCATGGTATCATCATCATCTCATCATATCATCAACATCATCTCATCATGATATCATCATCATGATATCATCATCATCATCATCATCATCATCTCATCATGAAATCATCATCATCATCTCATCATTATATCATCATTATCATCATCATCTCATCATGATATCATCAAGATATCATCATTATCATCTCATCATGATATCATCATCATCATCATCATCATCATCATCTCATCATGATATCATCATCATCATCATCTCATCATGATATCATCATCATCATCATCTCATCATGATATCATCATCATCATCATCTCATCATGATATCATCATCATTATCATCATCATCTCATCATGATATCATCATCATCATCATCTCATCATGTTATCATCATCATCATCATCATCTCATCATGATATCATCATCATCATCATCATCATCATCATCATCATCATCATCATCATCTCATCATGATATCATGATATCATCATCATGATATCATCATCATCATCATCATCATCATCTCATCATGATATCATCATCATCATCATCATCATCATCATCATCATCATCATCTCATCATGATATCATCATCATCTCATCATTATATCATCATCATCATCATCATCATCTCATCATGATATCATCATCATCATCGTCATCTCATCATGATATCATCATCATCATCATCATCAACATGATCATCATCATCATCTCATCATTATATCATCATCATCTCATCATGATATCATCATCATGATATCATCATCATCATCATCATCTCATCATGATATCATCATCATCATCATCATCATTATCATCATCTAATCATAATATCATCATCATCTCATCATGATATCATCATCTCATCATGATATCATCATCATCATCTCATCATGATATCATCATCATCATCTCATCATGTTATCATCATCATCATCATCATCTCATCATGATATCATCATCATCATCATCATCATCATCATCATCATCATCTCATCATGATATCATCATCATGATATCATCATCATCATCATCATCATCATCTCATCATGATATCATCATCATGATATCATCATCATCATCATCTCATCACGATATCATCATCATCAGCTCATCGTGGTATCATCATCATCTCATCATATCATCAACATCATCTCATCATGATATCATCATCATGATATCATCATCATCATCATCATCTCATCATGATATCATCATCATCATCTCATCATTATATCATCATTATCATCATCATCTCATCAGGATATCATCAAGATATCATCATTATCATCTCATCATGATATCATTATCATCATCATCATCATCATCATCATCATCATCATCATCATCATCTCATCATGATATCATCATCATCATCATCATCATCATCATCTCATCATGATATCATCATCATCATCATCTCATCATGATATCATCATCATCATCATCTCATCATGATATCATCATCATTATCATCATCATCACATCATTATATCATCATCATCATCATCATCATCATCTCATCATGATATCATCATCATCTCATCATGATATCATCATCATCTCATCATGATATCATCATCATTATCATCATCATCACATCATTATATCATCATCATCATCATCATCATCTCATCATGATATCATCATCATCTCATCACGATATCATCATCATCAGCTCATCATGGTATCATCATCATCTCATCATGATATCATCATCATCTCATCATTATATCATCATCATCATCATCTCATCATGATATCATCATCATCTCATCATGATATCATCATCATCATCCTCATCATCATCTCATCATGATATCATCATCATCATCATCATCTCATCATGATATCATCATCATCATCATCTCATCATGTTATCATCATCATCATCATCTCACCATGATATCATCATCACCATCTCATCATGATATCATCATCATGATATCATCATCATCATCATCTCATCATGATATCATCATCATCATCTCATCATGATATCATCATCATTATATCATAATCATGACATCATCATCATCATCATCATCATCATCATCATCATCATCATCTCATCATGATATCATCATCATCTCATCATGATATCATCATCATCATCATCTCATCATGATATCATCATCATCTCATCATGATATCATCATCATGATATCATCATCATCTCATCACGATATCATCATCATCAGCTCATCATGATATCATCATCATCTCATCATATCATCAACATCATCTCATCATGATATCATCATCATGATATCATCATCATCATCATCATCATCATCTCATCATGATATCATCATCTCATCATTATATCATCATCATCATCATCATCTCATCATGATATCATCATCATCTCATCATGATATCATCATCATCATCATCATCATCATCATCTCATCATGATATCATCATCATCTTATCCCGATATCATCATCATCATCATCATCATCATCTCATCATGATATCACCATCATCATCCTCTCATCATTATATCATCATCATCATCTCATCATGATATCATCATCATGATATCATCATCATCATCTCATCATGATATCATCATCATCATCTCATCATGATATCATCATCATCATCATCATCATCTCATCATGATATCATCATCATGATATCATCATTATCATCTCATCATTATATCATCATCATCATCATCATCTCATCATTATATCATCATCATCTCATCATGATATCATCATGATATCATCATCATCATCATCTCATCATGATATCATCATCATCATCATCTCATCATGATATCATCATCATCTCATCATGATATCATCATCATGATATCATCATCATCTCATCACGATATCATCATCATCAGCTCATCATGATATCATCATCATCTCATCATATCATCAACATCATCTCATCATGATATCATCATCATGATATCATCATCATCATCATCATCATCATCTCATCATGATATCATCATCTCATCATTATATCATCATCATCATCATCATCTCATCATGATATCATCATCATCTCATCATGATATCATCATCATCATCATCATCATCATCATCATCATCTCATCATGATATCATCATCATCTTATCCCGATATCATCATCATCATCATCATCATCTCATCATGATATCACCATCATCATCCTCTCATCATTATATCATCATCATCATCTCATCATGATATCATCATCATCATCTCATCATGATATCATCATCATCATCTCATCATGATATCATCATCATCATCATCATCATCTCATCATGATATCATCATCATGATATCATCATTATCATCTCATCATTATATCATCATCATCATCATCATCTCATCATTATATCATCATCATCTCATCATGATATCATCATGATATCATCATCATCATCATCTCATCATGATATCATCATCATCATCATCATCATCATCATCATCATCATCATCTCATCATGATATCATCATCATCATCATATCATCATTATATCATCATCATCATCTCATCATGATATCATCATCATGATATCATCATCATCATCATCATCATCATCATCTCATCATGATATCATCATCATCATCATCTCATCATGCTATCATCATCATCATCATCTCATAATGTTATCATCATCATCATCATCATCATCATCATCTCACCATGATATCATCATCATCTCATCATGATATCATCATCATCATCATCTCATCATGATATCATCATCATGATATCATCATCATCATCTCATCACGATATCATCATCATCAGCTCATCATGGTATCATCATCATCTCATCATGATATCATCATCATCTCATCATTATATCATCATCATCATCATCATCATCATCATCTCATCCTGATATCATCATCATCTCATCATGATATCATCATCTCATCATGATATCATCATGATATCATCATTATCATCTCATCATTATATCATCATCATCATCATCATCATCATCTCATCATTATATCATCATCATCTCATCATGATATCATCATGATATCATCATCATCATCTCATCATGAAATCATCATCATCATCATCTCATCATGATATCATCATCATCATCATCATCATCATATCATCATGATATCATCATCATCTCATCATGATATCATCATCATCATCTCATCATGATATCATCATCATATCATCATCATATCATCATCATCATCTCATCATGATATCATCATCATGACATCATCATCAGCATCATCACCTCATCATGATATCATCATCATGATATCATCATCATCATCTCATCCTGATATCATCATCATCATCATCTCATCATTATATCATCATCATCTCATCATGATATCATCATCATCATCTCATCATGATATCATCATCATGATATCATCATCATGATATCATCATCATCATCTCATCATGATATCATCATCATCATCTCATCATGATATCATCATCATCATCATCTCATCATGTTATCATCATCATCATCATCATCATCATCTCACCACGATATCACCATCATCATCCTCTCATCATTATATCATCATCATCATCTCATCATGATATCATCATCATGATATCATCATCATCATCTCATCATGATATCATCATCATCATCTCATCATGATATCATCATCATCATCATCATCATCTCATCATGATATCATCATCATGATATCATCATTATCATCTCATCATTATATCATCATCATCATCATCATCTCATCATTATATCATCATCATCTCATCATGATATCATCATGATATCATCATCATCATCATCTCATCATGATATCATCATCATCATCATCATCATCATCATCATCTCATCATGATATCATCATCATCATCATATCATCATTATATCATCATCATCATCTCATCATGATATCATCATCATGATATCATCATCATCATCATCATCATCATCATCTCATCATGATATCATCATCATCATCATCTCATCATGCTATCATCATCATCATCATCTCATAATGTTATCATCATCATCATCATCATCATCATCATCTCATCATGATATCATCATCATCATCATCTCATAATGTTATCATCATCATCATCTCATCATGATATCATCATCATGATATCATCATCATCATCTCATCATGATATCATCATCATCATCATCTCATCATGATATCATCATCATGATATCATCATCATCATCTCATCCTGATATCATCATCATCTCATCATGATATCATCATCTCATCATGATATCATCATGATATCATCATTATCATCTCATCATTATATCATCATCATCATCATCATCATCATCATCATCATCATCTCATCATTATATCATCATCATCTCATCATGATATCATCATGATATCATCATCATCATCTCATCATGAAATCATCATCATCATCATCTCATCATGATATCATCATCATCATCATCATATCATCATGATATCATCATCATCTCATCATGATATCATCATCATCATCTCATCATGATATCATCATCATATCATCATCATATCATCATCATCATCTCATCATGATATCATCATCATGACATCATCATCAGCATCATCACCTCATCATGATATCATCATCATGATATCATCATCATCATCTCATCCTGATATCATCATCATCATCATCTCATCATTATATCATCATCATCTCATCATGATATCATCATCATCATCTCATCATGATATCATCATCATGATATCATCATCATGATATCATCATCATCATCTCATCATGATATCATCATCATCATCTCATCATGATATCATCATCATCATCATCTCATCATGTTATCATCATCATCATCATCATCATCATCATCTCATCATGATATCATCATCATCATCATCATCATCATCATCATCATCATCATCTCATCATGATATCATCATCATGATATCATCATCATCATCATCATCATCATCATCTCATCATGATATCATCATCATGATATCATCATCATCATCATCTCATCACGATATCATCATCATCAGCTCATCATGGTATCATCATCATCTCATCAACATCATCTCATCATGATATCATCATCATGATATCATCATCATCATCATCATCATCTCATCATGATATCATCATCATCATCTCATCATTATATCATCATTATCATCATCATCTCATCATGATATCATCAAGATATCATCATTATCATCTCATCATGATATCATCATCATCATCATCATCATCATCATCATCATCATCATCATCTCATCATGATATCATCATCATCATCATCTCATCATGATATCATCATCATCATCATCTCATCATGATATCATCATCATTATCATCATCATCACATCATTATATCATCATCATCATCATCATCATCTCATCATGATATCATCATCATCTCATCATGATATCATCATCATCTCATCACGATATCATCATCATCAGCTCATCATGGTATCATCATCATCTCATCATGATATCATCATCATCTCATCATTATATCATCATCATCATCATCTCATCATGATATCATCATCATCTCATCATGATATCATCATCATCATCTTCATCATCATCTCATCATGATATCATCATCATCATCATCATCATCTCATCATGATATCATCATCATCATCATCTCATCATGTTATCATCATCATCATCTCACCATGATATCATCATCATCATCTCATCATGATATCATCATCATGATATCATCATCATCATCATCTCATCATGATATCATCATCATCATCTCATCATGATATCTTCATCATTATATCATAATCATGACATCATCATCATCATCATCATCATCATCATCATCATCATCATCATCATCTCATCATGATATCATCATCATCTCATCATGATATCATCATCATCATCATCATCTCATCATCATCTCATCATGATATCATCATGATATCATCATCATGATATCATCATCATCTCATCACGATATCATCATCATCAGCTCATCATGATATCATCATCATCTCATCATATCATCAACATCATCTCATCATGATATCATCATCATGATATCATCATCATCATCTCATCATGATATCATCATCTCATCATTATATCATCATCATCATCATCATCTCATCATGATATCATCATCATCTCATCATGATATCATCATCATCATCATCATCATCATCATCATCATCATCTCATCATGATATCACCATCATCATCCTCTCATCATTATATCATCATCATCATCTCATCATGATATCATCATCATGATATCATCATCATGATATCATCATCATCATCATCATCTCATCATGATATCATCATCATGATATCATCATTATATCATCATCATCATCTCATCATGATATCATCATCATGATATCATCATCATCATCATCATCTCATCATGATATCATCATCATCATCATCATCTCATCATGCTATCATCATCATCATCATCTCATAATGTTATCATCATCATCATCATCATCATCATCTCATCATGATATCATCATCATCTCATCATGATATCATCATCATCTCATCATGATATCATCATCATGATATCATCATCATCATCTCATCACGATATCATCATCATCAGCTCATCATGGTATCATCATCATCTCATCATGATATCATCATCATCTCATCATTATATCATCATCATCATCATCATCATCATCATCTCATCCTGATATCATCATCATCTCATCATGATATCATCATGATATCATCATTATCATCTCATCATTATATCATCATCATCATCATCATCATCATCTCATCATTATATCATCATCATCTCATCATGATATCATCATCATCTCATCATTATATCATCATCATCATCATCATCATCATCTCATCCTGATATCATCATCATCTCATCATGATATCATCATCTTATCATGATATCATCATCTCATCATGATATCATCATTATCATCTCATCATTATATCATCATCATCATCATCATCATCATCATCATCATCATCATCATCATCATCTCATCATTATATCATCATCATCTCATCATGATATCATCATGATATCATCATCATCATCTCATCATGAAATCATCATCATCATCATCTCATCATGATATCATCATCATCATCATCATATCATCATGATATCATCATCATCTCATCATGATATCATCATCATCATCTCATCATGATATCATCATCATATCATCATCATATCATCATCATCATCTCATCATGATATCATCATCATGACATCATCATCAGCATCATCACCTCATCATGATATCATCATCATGATATCATCATCATCATCATCATCTCATCCTGATATCATCATCATCATCATCTCATCATGATATCATCATCATCTCATCATGATATCATCATCATCATCTCATCATGATATGATCATCATGATATCATCATCATGATATCATCATCATCATCATCATCATCATCATCATCATCATCATCATCTCATCATGATATCATCATCATCATCATCATCATCATCATCATCATCTCATCATGATATCATCATCATCATCTCATCATGATATCATCATCATGATATCATCATCATGATATCATCATCATCATCTCATCATGATATCATCATCATCATCTCATCATGATATCATCATCATCATCATCTCATCATGTTATCATCATCATCATCATCATCATCATCATATTATCATGATATCATCATCATCATCATCATCATCATCATCATCATCATCTCATCATGATATCATCATCATGATATCATCATCATCATCATCATCATCTCATCATGATATCATCATCATGATATCATCATCATCATCATCTCATCACGATATCATCATCATCAGCTCATCATGGTATCATCATCATCTCATCATATCATCAACATCATCTCATCATGATATCATCATCATGATATCATCATCATCATAATCATCTCATCATGATATCATCATCATCATCTCATCATTATATCATCATTATCATCATCATCTCATCATGATATCATCAAGATATCATCATTATCATCTCATCATGATATCATCATCATCATCATCATCATCATCATCTCATCATGATATCATCATCATCATCATCATCATCATCTCATCATGATATCATCATCATCATCATCTCATCATGATATCATCATCATCATCATCTCATCATGATATCATCATCATTATCATCATCATCACATCATTATATCATCATCATCATCATCATCATCTCATCATGATATCATCATCATCTCATCATGATATCATCATCATCTCATCACGATATCATCATCATCAGCTCATCATGGTATCATCATCATCTCATCATGATATCATCATCATCTCATCATTATATCATCATCATCATCATCATCTCATCATGATATCATCATCATCTCATCATGATATCATCATCATCATCCTCATCATCATCTCATCATGATATCATCATCATCATCTCATCATGATATCATCATCATCATCATCTCATCATGTTATCATCATCATCATCTCACCATGATATCATCATCATCATCTCATCATGATATCATCATCATGATATCATCATCATCATCATCTCATCATGATATCATCATCATCATCTCATCATGATATCATCATCATTATATCATAATCATGACATCATCATCATCATCATCATCATCATCATCATCATCATCATCTCATCATGATATCATCATCATCTCATCATGATATCATCATCATCATCATCATCTCATCATGATATCATCATCATCTCATCATGATATCATCATCATGATATCATCATCATGATATCATCATCATCTCATCACGATATCATCATCATCAGCTCATCATGATATCATCATCATCTCATCATATCATCAACATCATCTCATCATGATATCATCATCATGATATCATCATCATCATCATCATCTCATCATGATATCATCATCATCTCATCATTATATCATCATCATCATCATCATCATCTCATCATGATATCATCATCATCTCATCATGATATCATCATCATCTCATCATGATATCATCATCATCATCCCATCATGATATCATCATCATCATCGTCATCTCATCATGATATCATCATCATCATCATCAACATCATCATCATCATCATCTCATCATTATATCATCATCATCTCATCATGATATCATCATCATGATATCATCATCATCATCTCATCATGATATCATCATCATCATCATCATCATTATCATCATCTAATCATATTATCATCATCATCTCATCATGATATCATCATCATCATCTCATCATGATATCATCATCATCATCTCATCATGATATCATCATCATCATCATCATCTCATCATGTTATCATCATCATCATCATCATCATCATCTCATCATGATATCATCATCATCATCATCATCATCATCATCATCATCTCATCATGATATCATCATCATGATATCATCATCATCATCATCATCTCATCACGATATCATCATCATCAGCTCATCATGGTATCATCATCATCTCATCATATCATCAACATCATCTCATCATGATATCATCATCATGATATCATCATCATCATCATCTCATCATGATATCATCATCATCATCTCATCATTATATCATCATTATCATCATCATCTCATCATGATATCATCAAGATATCATCATTATCATCTCACCATGATATCATCATCATCATCATCATCATCATCATCATCTCATCATGATATCATCATCATCATCATCATCATCTCATCATTATCATCATCATCATCTCATCATGATATCATCATCATCATCATCATCTCATCATGATATCATCATCATTATCATCATCATCACATCATTATATCATCATCATCATCATCATCTCATCATGATATCATCATCATCTCATCATGATATCATCATCATCTCATCACGATATCATCATCATCAGCTCATCATGGTATCATCATCATCTCATCATGATATCATCATCATCTCATCATTATATCATCATCATCATCATCTCATCATGATATCATCATCATCTCATCATGATATCATCATCATCATCCTCATCATCATCTCATCATGATATCATCATCATCATCATCATCTCATCATGATATCATCATCATCATCATCTCATCATGTTATCATCATCATCATCTCACCATGATATCATCATCATCATCTCATCATGATATCATCATCATGATATCATCATCATCATCATCTCATCATGATATCATCATCATCATCTCATCATGATATCTTCATCATTATATCATAATCATGACATCATCATCATCATCATCATCATCATCATCATCATCATCATCTCATCATGATATCATCATCATCTCATCATGATATCATCATCATCATCATCATCTCATCATGATATCATCATCATCTCATCATGATATCATCATCATGATATCATCATCATCTCATCACGATATCATCATCATCAGCTCATCATGATATCATCATCATCTCATCATATCATCAACATCATCTCATCATGATATCATCATCATGATATCATCATCATCATCTCATCATGATATCATCATCTCATCATTATATCATCATCATCATCATCATCATCTCATCATGATATCATCATCATCTCATCATGATATCATCATCATCATCATCATCATCATCATCATCTCATCATGATATCATCATCATCTTATCACGATATCATCATCATCATCATCATCATCATCTCATCATGATATCACCATCATCATCCTCTCATCATTATATCATCATCATCATCTCATCATGATATCATCATCATGATATCATCATCATGATATCATCATCATCATCATCATCTCATCATGATATCATCATCATCATCATCATCTCATCATGATATCATCATCATCATCATCATCTCATCATGATATCATCATCATGATATCATCATTATCATCTCATCATTATATCATCATCATCATCATCATCTCATCATTATATCATCATCATCTCATCATGATATCATCATGATATCATCATCATCATCTCATCATGATATCATCATCATCATCATCATCATCATCATCTCATCATGATATCATCATCATCATCATATCATCATTATATCATCATCATCATCATCTCATCATGATATCATCATCATCATCATCATCATCTCATCATGCTATCATCATCATCATCATCTCATAATGTTATCATCATCATCATCATCATCATCATCATCATCATCTCATCATGATATCATCATCATCTCATCATGATATCATCATCATCTCATCATGATATCATCATCATGATATCATCATCATCATCTCATCACGATATCATCATCATCAGCTCATCATGGTATCATCATCATCTCATCATGATATCATCATCATCTCATCATTATATCATCATCATCATCATCATCATCATCTCATCCTGATATCATCATCATCTCATCATGATATCATCATGATATCATCATTATCATCTCATCATTATATCATCATCATCATCATCATCTCATCATTATATCATCATCATCTCATCATGATATCATCATGATATCATCATCATCATCTCATCATGAAATCATTATCATCATCATCTCATCATGATATCATCATCATCATCATATCATCATGATATCATCTCATCATGAAATCATCATGATATCATCATCATCATCTCATCATGATATCATCATCATATCATCATCATCATATCATCATCATCATCTCATCATGATATCATCATCATGACATCATCATCAGCATCATCACCTCATCATGATATCATCATCATGATATCATCATCATGATATCATCATCATCATCATCATCTCATCCTGATATCATCATCATCATCATCTCATCATGATATCATCATCATCTCATCATGATATCATCATCATCATCTCATCATGATATGATCATCATGATATCATCATCATGATATCATCATCATGATATCATCATCATCATCATCATCATCATCTCATCATGATATCATCATCATCATCATCATCATCATCATCATCATCTCATCATGATATCATCATCATCATCATCATCTCATCATGATATCATCATCATCATCTCATCATGATATCATCATCATGATATCATCATCATTATCTTCATCATCTCAACATGATATCATCATCATGATATCATAATCATGATATCATCATCATCATCTCATCATGATATCATCATCATCATCATCATCATCATCATCTCATCATGATATCATCATCATCATCTCATCATGATATCATCATCATGATATCATCATCATGATATCATCATCATGATATCATCATCATCATCTCATCATGATATCATCATCATCATCTCATCATGATATCATCATCATGATATCATCATCATTATCTTCATCATCTCAACATGATATCATCATCATGATATCATAATCATGATATCATCATCATCTCATCATGATATCATCATCATCTCATCATGATATCATCATCATCATCATCATCATCATATCATCATGATATCATCATCATCTTATCACGATATCATCATCATCATCATCATCATCTCATCATGATATCATCATCATGATATCATCATCATGATATCATCATCATGATATCATCATCATCATCTCATCATGATATCATCATCATCATCTCATCATGATATCATCATCATGATATCATCATCATTATCTTCATCATCTCAACATGATATCATCATCATGATATCATAATCATGATATCATCATCATCTCATCATGATATCATCATCATCTCATCATGATATCATCATCATCATCATCATCATCATATCATCATGATATCATCATCATCTTATCACGATATCATCATCATCATCATCATCATCTCATCATGATACCATCATCATCATCTCATCATGATATCATCATCATGATATCATCATCATCATCTCATCATGATATCATCATCATCTTATCATGATATCATCATCATCATCATCATCATCTCATCATGATACCATCATCATCAGCTCATCACGATATCATCATCTCATCATGATATCATCATCATCATCATCATCATCATCATCTCGTCATGATATCATCATCATCATCATCTCATCATGATATCATCATCACCATCATCTCATCATGATATCATCATCATCTCATCATGATATCATCATCATGATATAATCATCATCATCATCATCTCATCATGATATCATCATCATCATCATCATCATCATCATCTCATCATGATATCATCATCATTATCATCATCATCTCATCATTATATCATCATCATTATATCATCATCATCATCATCTCATCATGATATCATCATCATGATATCATCATCATCATCATCTCATCACGATATCATCATCATCAGCTCATCATGGTATCATCATCATCTCATCATGACATCATCATCATCTTATCATTATATCATCATCATCATCATCATCTCATCATGATTTCATCATCATGATATCATCATCATCATCTCATCATGATATCATCATCATCATCTCATCTTTATATCATCATCATCATCATCATCATCTCATCATGATATCATCATCATCTCATCATGATATCATCATCATCTCATCATGATATCATCATCATCTCATCATGATATCATCAGCATCATCATCATCATCATCATCATCATCATCATCATCTCATCATGATATCATCATCATCTCATCATGATATCATCAGCATCATCATCATCATCATCATCTCATCATGATATCATCATCATCATCATCATCATCATCATCATCATCATCATCATCATCTCATCATGATATCATCATCATCATCATCATCATCATCATCATCTCATCATGATATCATCATCATCTCATCATGATATCATCATCATCATCTCATCATGATATAATCATCATCTCATCATGATATCATCATCATCATCATCTCATCATAATATCATCATCATCTCATCATGATATCATCATCATCATCATCTCATCATGATATCATCATCATCATCTCATCATGATATCATCATCATCATCTCATCATGTTATCATCATCATCATCTCATCATGATATCATCATCATCATCATCATCTCATCATGATATCATCATCATGATATCATCATCATCATCATCTCATCATGATATCATCATCATCATCTCATCATGATATCATCATCATCTCATCATGTTATCATCATCATCATCATCATCATCATCTCATCATGATATCATCATCATGATATCATCATCATCATCATCATCTCATCATGATATCATCATCATCATCTCATCATGATATCATCATCATCATCTCATCATGTTATCATCATCATCATCTCATCATGATATCATCATCATCATCATCATCATCATCATCATCATCATCTCATCATGATATCATCATCATGATATCATCATCATCATCTCATCATGATATCATCATCATCATCATCATCATCATCATCTCATCATGATATCATCATCATGATATCATCATCATCATCTCATCATATCATCATCATGATATCATCATCATCATCTCATGATATCATCATCATGATATCATCATCATCATCTCATCATGTTATCATCATCATCATCTCATCATGATATCATCATCATCATCATCATCATCTCATCATGATATCATCATCATGATATCATCATCATCATCTCATCATATCATCATCATGATATCATCTTCATCATCATCTCATGATATCATCATCATGATATCATCATCATCATCTCATCATCATGATATCATCATGATATCATCATCATCATCATCATCATCATCATCATCTCATCATGATATCATCATCATGATATCATCATCATCTCATCATGATATCTTCATCATCTCATCATGATATCATCATCATAATATCATCATCATCTCATCATGATATCATCATCATGATATCATCGTCATCTTATCATGATATCATCATCATCATCATCATCTCATCATGATACCATCATCATCATCTCATCATGATATCATCATCATCTCATCATGATATCATCAGCATCATCATCATCATCATCATCATCATCATCATCATCATCATCATCATCATCATCTCATCATGATATCATCATCATCTCATCATGATATCATCAGCATCATCATCATCATCATCATCATCTCATCATGATATCATCATCATCATCATCATCATCATCATCATCATCTCATCATGATATCATCATCATCATCATCATCATCATCATCATCATCATCATCATCATCATCATCTCATCATGATATCAACATCATCTCATCATGATATCATCAGCATCATCATCATCATCATCATCATCATCTCATCATGATATCATCATCATCATCATCATCATCATCATCATCATCTCATCATGATATCATCATCATCATCATCATCTCATCATTATATCATCATCATCATCATCATCATCATCATCATCTCATCATGATATCATCATCATGATATCATCATCATCTCATCATGATATCATCATCATCTCATCATGATATCATCATCATCATCATCTCATCATAATATCATCATCATCTCATCATGATATCATCATCATCATCATCATCTCATCATGATATCATCATCATCATCTCATCATGATATCATCATCATCATCTCATCATGTTATCATCATCATCATCTCATCATGATATCATCATCATCATCATCATCATCTCATCATGATATCATCATCATCATCATCATCATCTCATCATGATATCATCATCATCATCTCATCATGATATCATCATCATCATCTCATCATGTTATCATCATCATCATCATCATCTCATCATGATATCATCATCATGATATCATCATCATCATCATCTCATCATGATATCATCATCATCATCTCATCATGGTATCATCATCATCATCTCATCATGTTATCATCATCATCATCTCATCATGATATCATCATCATCATCATCATCTCATCATGATATCATCATCATGATATCATCATCATCATCTCATCATGATATCATCATCATCATCATCATCATCATCTCATCATGATATCATCATCATGATATCATCATCATCATCTCATCATATCATCATCATGATATCATCATCATCATCTCATGATATCATCATCATGATATCATCATCATCATCTCATCATGTTATCATCATCATCATCTCATCATGATATCATCATCATCATCATCATCATCATCATCTCATCATGATATCATCATCATGATATCATCATCATCATCTCATCATATCATCATCATGATATCATCATCATCATCATCTCATGATATCATCATCATGATATCATCATCATCATCTCATCATCATGATATCATCATCATCATCTCATCATGATATCATCATCATCATCTCATCATGTTATCATCATCATCATCATCATCATCTCATCATGATATCATCATCATCTCATCATGATATCATCAGCATCATCATCATCATCATCATCATCATCATCATCATCATCTCATCATGATATCATCATCATCTCATCATGACATCATCAGCATCATCATCATCATCATCATCATCATCATCTCATCATGATATCATCATCATCATCATCATCTCATCATGATATCATCATCATCATCATCTCATCATTATATCATCATCATCATCATCATCATCATCATCATCTCATCATGATATCATCATCATGATATCATCATCATCTCATCATGATATCATCATCATCTCATCATGATATCATCATCATCATCATCTCATCATAATATCATCATCATCTCATCATGATATCATCATCATCATCATCATCTCATCATGATATCATCATCATCATCTCATCATGATATCATCATCATCATCTCATCATGTTATCATCATCATCATCTCATCATGATATCATCATCATCATCATCATCATCATCATCATCATCTCATCATGTTATCATCATCATCATCTCATCATGATATCATCATCATCATCATCATCATCATCTCATCATGATATCATCATCATCATCTCATCATCATCATCTCATCATGATATCATCATCATCATCTCATCATGATATCATCATCATCATCTCATCATGTTATCATCATCATCATCATCATCATCTCATCATGATATCATCATCATGATATCATCATCATCATCATCTCATCATGATATCATCATCATCATCTCATCATGGTATCATCATCATCATCTCATCATGTTATCATCATCATCATCTCATCATGATATCATCATCATCATCATCATCTCATCATGATATCATCATCATGATATCATCATCATCATCTCATCATGATATCATCATCATCATCATCATCTCATCATGATATCATCATCATGATATCATCATCATCATCTCATCATATCATCATCATGATATCATCATCATCATCTCATGATATCATCATCATGATATCATCATCATCATCTCATCATGTTATCATCATCATCATCTCATCATGATATCATCATTATCATCATCATCATCATCTCATCATGATATCATCATCATGATATCATCATCATCATCTCATCATATCATCATCATGATATCATCATCATCATCATCTCATGATATCATCATCATGATATCATCATCATCATCTCATCATCATGATATCATCATGATATCATCATCATCATCATCATCATCATCATCTCATCATGATATCATCATCATGATATCATCATCATCTCATCATGATATCTTCATCATCTCATCATGATATCATCATCATAATATCATCATCATCTCATCATGATATCATCATCATGATATCATCATCATCTTATCATGATATCATCATCATCATCATCATCATCTCATCATGATACCATCATCATCATCTCATCATGATATCATCATCATCATCATCATCATCTCATCATGATACCATCATCATCATCATCATCATCATCATCATCATCTCATCATGATATCATCATCATCTCATCATGATATCATCAGCATCATCATCATCATCATCATCTCATCATGATATCATCATCATCATCATCATCATCATCATCATCATCATCTCATCATGATATCATCATCATCATCATCTCATCATTATATCATCATCATCATCATCATCATCATCTCATCATGATATCATCATCATGATATCATCATCATCTCATCATGATATCATCATCATCTCATCATGATATCATCATCATCATCATCTCATCATAATATCATCATCATCTCATCATGATATCATCATCATCATCATCATCTCATCATGATATCATCATCATCATCTCATCATGATATCATCATCATCATCTCATCATGTTATCATCATCATCATCTCATCATGATATCATCATCATCATCATCATCATCTCATCATGATATCATCATCATCATCATCTCATCATGATATCATCATCATCATCTCATCATGATATCATCATCATCATCTCATCATGTTATCATCATCATCATCATCATCTCATCATGATATCATCATCATGATATCATCATCATCATCATCTCATCATGATATCATCATCATCATCTCATCATGGTATCATCATCATCATCTCATCATGTTATCATCATCATCATCTCATCATGATATCATCATCATCATCATCATCTCATCATGATATCATCATCATGATATCATCATCATCATCTCATCATGATATCATCATTATCATCATCATCATCATCTCATCATGATATCATCATCATGATATCATCATCATCATCTCATCATATCATCATCATGATATCATCATCATCATCTCATGATATCATCATCATGATATCATCATCATCATCTCATCATGATATCATCATCATCATCTCATCATGATATCATCATCATCATCTCATCATGTTATCATCATCATCATCTCATCATGATATCATCATCATCATCATCATCATCATCTCATCATGATATCATCATCATGATATCATCATCATCATCTCATCATATCATCATCATGATATCATCATCATCATCATCTCATGATATCATCATCATGATATCATCATCATCATCTCATCATATCATCATCATGATATCATCATCATCATCTCATGATATCATCATCATGATATCATCATCATCATCTCATCATGTTATCATCATCATCATCTCATCATGATATCATCATCATCATCATCATCATCATCTCATCATGATATCATCATCATGATATCATCATCATCATCTCATCATATCATCATCATGATATCATCATCATCATCATCTCATGATATCATCATCATGATATCATCATCATCATCTCATCATCATGATATCATCATGATATCATCATCATCATCATCATCATCATCATCTCATCATGATATCATCATCATGATATCATCATCATCTCATCATGATATCTTCATCATCTCATCATGATATCATCATCATAATATCATCATCATCTCATCATGATATCATCATCATGATATCATCGTCATCTTATCATGATATCATCATCATCATCATCATCTCATCATGATACCATCATCATCATCTCATCATGATATCATCATCATCTCATCATGATATCATCAGCATCATCATCATCATCATCATCATCATCATCATCATCATCATCATCTCATCATGATATCATCATCATCTCATCATGATATCATCAGCATCATCATCATCATCATCATCATCATCTCATCATGATATCATCAGCATCATCATCATCATCATCATCATCATCATCTCATCATGATATCATCATCATCATCATCTCATCATTATATCATCATCATCATCATCATCATCATCTCATCATGATATCATCATCATGATATCATCATCATCTCATCATGATATCATCATCATCATCATCTCATCATAATATCATCATCATCTCATCATGATATCATCATCATCATCATCATCTCATCATGATATCATCATCATCATCTCATCATGATATCATCATCATCATCTCATCATGTTATCATCATCATCATCTCATCATGATATCATCATCATCATCATCATCATCTCATCATGATATCATCATCATCATCATCATCTCATCATGATATCATCATCATCATCTCATCATGATATCATCATCATCTCATCATGTTATCATCATCATCATCATCATCTCATCATGATATCATCATCATGATATCATCATCATCATCATCTCATCATGATATCATCATCATCATCTCATCATGGTATCATCATCATCATCTCATCATGTTATCATCATCATCATCTCATCATGATATCATCATCATCATCATCATCTCATCATGATATCATCATCATGATATCATCATCATCATCTCATCATGATATCATCATCATCATCATCATCATCATCTCATCATGATATCATCATCATGATATCATCATCATCATCTCATCATATCATCATCATGATATCATCATCATCATCTCATGATATCATCATCATGATATCATCATCATCATCTCATCATGTTATCATCATCATCATCTCATCATGATATCATCATCATCATCATCATCATCATCTCATCATGATATCATCATCATGATATCATCATCATCATCTCATCATATCATCATCATGATATCATCATCATCATCATCTCATGATATCATCATCATGATATCATCATCATCATCTCATCATCATGATATCATCATCATCATCTCATCATGATATCATCATCATCATCTCATCATGTTATCATCATCATCATCATCATCATCTCATCATGATATCATCATCATCTCATCATGATATCATCAGCATCATCATCATCATCATCATCATCATCATCATCATCATCTCATCATGATATCATCATCATCTCATCATGATATCATCAGCATCATCATCATCATCATCATCATCATCTCATCATGATATCATCATCATCATCATCATCATCATCATCATCTCATCATGATATCATCATCATCATCATCTCATCATTATATCATCATCATCATCATCATCATCATCATCATCATCATCTCATCATGATATCATCATCATGATATCATCATCATCTCATCATGATATCATCATCATCTCATCATGATATCATCATCATCATCATCTCATCATAATATCATCATCATCTCATCATGATATCATCATCATCATCATCATCTCATCATGATATCATCATCATCATCTCATCATGATATCATGATCATCATCTCATCATGTTATCATCATCATCATCTCATCATGATATCATCATCATCATCATCATCATCATCTCATCATGTTATCATCATCATCATCTCATCATGATATCATCATCATCATCATCATCATCATCATCTCATCATGATATCATCATCATCATCTCATCATCATCATCTCATCATGATATCATCATCATCATCTCATCATGATATCATCATCATCATCTCATCATGTTATCATCATCATCATCATCATCATCATCATCATCATCTCATCATGATATCATCATCATGATATCATCATCATCATCATCTCATCTTGATATCATCATCATCATCTCATCATGGTATCATCATCATCATCTCATCATGTTATCATCATCATCATCTCATCATGATATCATCATCATCATCATCATCTCATCATGATATCATCATCATGATATCATCATCATCATCTCATCATGATATCATCATCATCATCATCATCATCTCATCATGATATCATCATCATGATATCATCATCATCATCTCATCATATCATCATCATGATATCATCATCATCATCTCATGATATCATCATCATGATATCATCATCATCATCTCATCATGTTATCATCATCATCATCTCATTATGATATCATCATCATCATCATCATCATCATCATCATCATCTCATCATGATATCATCATCATGATATCATCATCATCATCTCATCATATCATCATCATGATATCATCATCATCATCATCTCATGATATCATCATCATGATATCATCATCATCATCTCATCATCATGATATCATCATGATATCATCATCATCATCATCATCATCATCATCATCATCATCATCATCTCATCATGATATCATCATCATGATATCATCATCATCTCATCATGATATCTTCATCATCTCATCATGATATCATCATCATAATATCATCATCATCTCATCATGATATCATCATCATGATATCATCATCATCTTATCATGATATCATCATCATCATCATCATCTCATCATGATACCATCATCATCATCTCATCATGATATCATCATCATCATCATCATCATCTCATCATGATACCATCATCATCATCATCATCATCATCATCATCATCATCATCATCATCATCTCATCATGATATCATCATCATCTCATCATGATATCATCAGCATCATCATCATCATCATCATCATCTCATCATGATATCATCATCATCATCATCATCATCATCATCATCTCATCATGATATCATCATCATCATCATCTCATCATTATATCATCATCATCATCATCATCATCTCATCATGATATCATCATCATGATATCATCATCATCTCATCATGATATCATCATCATCTCATCATGATATCATCATCATCATCATCTCATCATAATATCATCATCATCTCATCATGATATCATCATCATCATCATCATCTCATCATGATATCATCATCATCATCTCATCATGATATCATCATCATCATCTCATCATGTTATCATCATCATCATCTCATCATGATATCATCATCATCATCATCATCATCTCATCATGATATCATCATCATCATCATCTCATCATGATATCATCATCATCATCTCATCATGATATCATCATCATCATCTCATCATGTTATCATCATCATCATCATCATCTCATCATGATATCATCATCATGATATCATCATCATCATCATCATCTCATCATGATATCATCATCATCAACTCATCATGGTATCATCATCATCATCTCATCATGTTATCATCATCATCATCTCATCATGATATCATCATCATCATCATCATCATCTCATCATGATATCATCATCATGATATCATCATCATCATCTCATCATGATATCATCATTATCATCATCATCATCATCTCATCATGATATCATCATCATGATATCATCATCATGATATCATCATCATCATCTCATCATATCATCATCATGATATCATCATCATCATCTCATGATATCATCATCATGATATCATCATCATCATCTCATCATGTTATCATCATCATCATCTCATCATGATATCATCATCATCATCATCATCATCATCTCATCATGATATCATCATCATCATCATCTCATCATATCATCATCATGATATCATCATCATCATCATCTCATGATATCATCATCATGATATCATCATCATCATCTCATCATCATGATATCATCATGATATCATCATCATCATCATCATCATCATCATCATCATCATCATCATCTCATCATGATATCATCATCATGATATCATCATCATCTCATCATGATATCTTCATCATCTCATCATGATATCATCATCATAATATCATCATCATCTCATCATGATATCATCATCATGATATCATCATCATCTTATCATGATATCATCATCATCATCATCATCTCATCATGATACCATCATCATCAGCTCATCATGATATCATCATCTCATCATGATATCATCATCATCATCATCATCATCTCATCATGATATCATCATCATCATCATCTCATCATGATATCATCATCACCATCATCTCATCATGATATCATCATCATCTCATCATGATATCATCATCATGATATCATCATCATCATCATCTCATCATGATATCATCATCATCATCATCATCTCATCATGATATCATCATCATTATCATCATCATCTCATCATTATATCATCATCATTATATCATCATCATCATCATCATCTCATCATTATATCATCATCATCTCATCATGATATCATCATCATGATATCATCATCATCATCATCATCTCATCATGATATCATCATCATCATCATCATCATTATCATCATCTAATCATAATATCATCATCATCTCATCATGATATCATCATCATCATCTCATCATGATATCATCATCATCATCTCATCATGATATCATCATCATCATCATCATCTCATCATGTTATCATCATCATCATCATCATCATCATCATCATCATCTCATCATGATATCATCATCATCATCATCATCATCATCTCATCATGATATCATCATCATGATATCATCATCATCATCATCATCTCATCATGATATCATCATCATCATCATCTCATCACGATATCATCATCATCAGCTCATCATGGTATCATCATCATCTCATCATATCATCAACATCATCTCATCATGATATCATCATCATGATATCATCATCATCATCATCATCTCATCATGATATCATCATCATCATCTCATCATTATATCATCATTATCATCATCATCTCATCATGATATCATCATCATCATCTCATCATTATATCATCATCATCATCATCATCATCATCATCTCATCATGATATCATCATCATCATCATCATCATCTCATCATGATATCATCATCATCATCTCATCATGATATCATCATCATCATCATCTCATCATGATATCATCATCATCATCTCATCATGATATCATCATCATCATCATCATCATCTCATCATGATATCATCATCATCTCATCATGATATCATCATCATCTCATCACGATATCATCATCATCAGCTCATCATGGTATCATCATCATCTCATCATGATATCATCATCATCTCATCATTATATCATCATCATCATCATCATCTCATCATGATATCATCATCATCTCATCATGATATCATCATCATCATCATCATCATCATCTCATCATGTTATCATCATCATCATCTCATCATGATATCATCATCATCATCATCATCATCATCTCATCATGATATCATCATCATCATCCTCATCATCATCTCATCATGATATCATCATCATCATCATCATCATCTCATCATGATATCATCATCATCATCATCTCATCATGTTATCATCATCATCATCTCACCATGATATCATCATCATCATCTCATCATGATATCATCATCATGATATCATCATCATCATCATCTCATCATGATATCATCATCATCATCTCATCATGATATCTTCATCATTATATCATAATCATGACATCATCATCATCATCATCATCATCATCATCTCATCATGATATCATCATCATCTCATCATGATATCATCATCATCATCATCATCTCATCATGATATCATCATCATCTCATCATGATATCATCACCATGATATCATCATCATCTCATCACGATATCATCATCATCAGCTCATCATGATATCATCATCATCTCATCATATCATCAACATCATCTCATCATGATATCATCATCATGATATCATCATCATCATCTCATCATGATATCATCATCATCTCATCATGATATCATCATCATCATCATCATCATCATCATCATCATCTCATCATGATATCATCATCATCTTATCACGATATCATCATCATCATCTCATCATGATATCACCATCATCATCCTCTCATCATTATATCATCATCATCATCTCATCATGATATCATCATCATGATATCATCATCATCATCATCTCATCATGATATCATCATCTCATCATGATATCATCATCATCATCATCATCTCATCATGATATCATCATCATGATATCATCATTATCATCTCATCATTATATCATCATCATCATCATCATCTCATCATTATATCATCATCATCTCATCATGATATCATCATGATATCATCATCATCATCTCATCATGATATCATCATCATCATCATCATCATCATCATCTCATCATGATATCATCATCATCATCATATCATCATTATATCATCATCATCATCTCATCATGATATCATCATCATCATCATCATCTCATCATGAAATCATCATCATCATCATCATCTCATCATGCTATCATCATCATCATCATCTCATAATGGTATCATCATCATCATCATCATCATCATCATCATCTCATCATGATATCATCATCATCTCATCATGATATCATCATCATCTCATCATGATATCATCATCATCATCTCATCACGATATCATCATCATCAGCTCATCATGGTATCATCATCATCTCATCATGATATCATCATCATCTCATCATTATATCATCATCATCATCATCATCATCATCATCTCATCCTGATATCATCATCATCTCATCATGATATCATCATGATATCATCATTATCATCTCATCATTATATCATCATCATCATCATCATCATCATCTCATCATTATATCATCATCATCTCATCATGATATCATCATGATATCATCATCATCATCTCATCATGAAATCATCATCATCATCATCTCATCATGATATCATCATCATCATCATCATATCATCATGATATCATCTCATCATGAAATCATCATGATATCATCATCATCATCTCATCATTATATCATCATCATATCATCATCATATCATCATCATCATCTCATCATGATATCATCATCATGACATCATCATCAGCATCATCACCTCATCATGATATCATCATCATGATATCATCATCATCATCATCATCTCATCCTGATATCATCATCATCATCATCTCATCATGATATCATCATCATCTCATCATGATATCATCATCATCATCTCATCATGATATGATCATCATGATATCATCATCATGATATCATCATCATGATATCATCATCATCATCATCATCATCATCATCTCATCATGATATCATCATCATCATCATCATCATCATCATCATCATCATCATCATCATCTCATCATGATATCATCATCATCATCATCTCATCATGATATCATCATCATGATATCATCATCATGATATCATCATCATCATCTCATCATGATATCATCATCATCATCTCATCATGATATCATCATCATGATATCATCATCATTATCTTCATCATCTCAACATGATATCATCATCATGATATCATAATCATGATATCATCATCATCATCTCATCATGATATCATCATCATCATCATCATCATCATCATCATCATCATCTCATCATGATATCATCATCATCATCTCATCATGATATCATCATCATGATATCATCATCATGATATCATCATCATGATATCATCATCATCATCTCATCATGATATCATCATCATCATCTCATCATGATATCATCATGATATCATCATCATTATCTTCATCATCTCAACATGATATCATCATCATGATATCATAATCATGATATCATCATCATCTCATCATGATATCATCATCATCTCATCATGATATCATCATCATCATCATCATCATATCATCATGATATCATCATCATCTTATCACGATATCATCATCATCATCATCATCATCTCATCATGATATCATCATCTCATCATGATATCATCATCATGATATCATCATCATCTTATCATGATATCATCATCATCATCATCATCATCATCTCATCATGATACCATCATCATCATCTCATCATGATATCATCATCATGATATCATCATCATCATCTCATCATGATATCATCATCATCTTATCATGATATCATCATCATCATCATCATCATCTCATCATGATACCATCATCATCAGCTCATCACGATATCATCATCTCATCATGATATCATCATCATCATCATCATCATCATCTCGTCATGATATCATCATCATCATCATCTCATCATGATATCATCATCACCATCATCTCATCATGATATCATCATCATCTCATCATGATATCATCATCATGATATCATCATCATCATCATCATCTCATCATGATATCATCATCATCATCATCATCATCTCATCATGATATCATCATCATTATCATCATCATCTCATCATTATATCATCATCATTATATCATCATCATCATCATCTCATCATGATATCATCATCATGATATCATCATCATCATCATCTCATCACGATATCATCATCATCAGCTCATCATGGTATCATCATCATCTCATCATGACATCATCATCATCTTATCATTATATCATCATCATCATCATTATCTCATCATGATTTCATCATCATGATATCATCATCATCATCTCATCATGATATCATCATCATCATCTCATCATTATATCATCATCATCATCATCATCTCATCATGATATCATCATCATCTCATCATGATATCATCATCATCTCATCATGATATCATCATCATCTCATCATGATATCATCAGCATCATCATCATCATCATCATCATCATCATCTCATCATGATATCATCATCATCTCATCATGATATCATCAGCATCATCATCATCATCATCATCATCATCATCTCATCATGATATCATCATCATCATCATCATCATCATCATCTCATCATGATATCATCATCATCATCATCATCATCATCTCATCATGATATCATCATCATCTCATCATGATATCATCATCATCATCATCATCATCATCATCTCATCATGATATCATCATCATCATCATCATCATCATCTCATCATGATATCATCATCATCTCATCATGATATCATCATCATCATCTCATCATGATATCATCATCATCTCATCATGATATCATCATCATCATCATCTCATCATAATATCATCATCATCTCATCATGATATCATCATCATCATCATCATCTCATCATGATATCATCATCATCATCTCATCATGATATCATCATCATCATCTCATCATGATATCATCATCATCATCTCATCATGTTATCATCATCATCATCTCATCATGATATCATCATCATCATCATCATCATCTCATCATGATATCATCATCATGATATCATCATCATCATCATCTCATCATGATATCATCATCATCATCTCATCATGATATCATCATCATCATCTCATCATGTTATCATCATCATCATCATCATCATCATCATCTCATCATGATATCATCATCATGATATCATCATCATGATATCATCATCATCATCATCTCATCATGATATCATCATCATCATCTCATCATGATATCATCATCATCATCTCATCATGTTATCATCATCATCATCTCATCATGATATCATCATCATCATCATCATCTCATCATGATATCATCATCATGATATCATCATCATCATCTCATCATGATATCATCATCATCATCATCATCATCATCTCATCATGATATCATCATCATGATATCATCATCATCATCTCATCATATCATCATCATGATATCATCATCATCACCTCATGATATCATCATCATGATATCATCATCATCATCTCATCATGTTATCATCATCATCATCTCATCATGATATCATCATCATCATCATCATCATCTCATCATGATATCATCATCTCATCATTATATCATCATCATCATCATCATCTCATCATGATATCATCATCATCTCATCATGATATCATCATCATCATCATCATCATCATCATCTCATCATGATATCATCATCATCTTATCACGATATCATCATCACCATCATCATCCTCTCATCATTATATCATCATCATCATCATCTCATCATGATATCATCATCATGATATCATCATCATCATCTCATCATGATATCATCATCATCATCTCATCATGATATCATCATCATCATCATCATCTCATCATGATATCATCATCATGATATCATCATTATCATCTCATCATTATATCATCATCATCATCTCATCATTATATCATCATCATCTCATCATGATATCATCATGATATCATCATCATCATCTCATCATGATATCATCATCATCATCATCATCATCATCATCATCATCTCATCATGATATCATCATCATCATCATCATCATATCATCATTATATCATCATCATCATCTCATCATGATATCATCATCATGATATCATCATCATCATCATCATCATCATCATCTCATCATGATATCATCATCATCATCATCATCTCATCATGCTATCATCATCATCATCATCTCATAATGTTATTATCATCATCATCATCATCATCATCATCATCATCATCATCATCATCTCATCATGATATCATCATCATCTCATCATGATATCATCATCATCATCATCTCATCATGATATCATCATCATGATATCATCATCATCATCTCATCACGATATCATCATCATCAGCTCATCATGGTATCATCATCATCTCATCATGATATCATCATCATCTCATCATTATATCATCATCATCATCATCATCATCATCATCTCATCCTGATATCATCATCATCTCATCATGATATCATCATCTCATCATGATATCATCATGATATCATCATTATCATCTCATCATTATATCATCATCATCATCATCATCATCATCATCATCATCATCATCATCATCATCATCATCTCATCATTATATCATCATCATCTCATCATGATATCATCATGATATCATCATCATCATCTCATCATGAAATCATCATCATCATCATCTTATCATGATATCATCATCATCATCATCATCATATCATCATGATATCATCATCATCTCATCATGATATCATCATCATCATCTCATCATGATATCATCATCATATCATCATCATATCATCATCATCTCATCATAATATCATCATCATGACATCATCATCAGCATCATCACCTCATCATGATATCATCATCATGATATCATCATCATCATCATCATCTCATCCTGATATCATCATCATCATCATCTCATCATGATATCATCATCATCTCATCATGATATCATCATCATCATCTCATCATGATATGATCATCATGATATCATCATCATGATATCATCATCATCATCATCATCATCATCTCATCATGATATCATCATCATCATCATCATCATCATCATCATCATCTCATCATGATATCATCATCATCATCTCATCATGATATCATCATCATGATATCATCATCATGATATCATCATCATCATCTCATCATGATATCATCATCATCATCATCTCATCATGTTATCATTATCATCATCATCATCATCATCTCATCATGATATCATCATCATCATCATCATCATCATCATCATCATCTCATCATGATATCATCATCATGACATCATCATCATCATCATCATCATCATCATCATCATCATCTCATCATGATATCAACATCATGATATCATCATCATCATCATCTCATCACGATATCATCATCATCAGCTCATCATGGTATCATCATCATCTCATCATATCATCAACATCATCTCATCATGATATCATCATCATCATCTCATCATATCATCATCATGATATCATCATCATCACCTCATGATATCATCATCATGATATCATCATCATCATCTCATCATGTTATCATCATCATCATCTCATCATGATATCATCATCATCATCATCATCATCTCATCATGATATCATCATCTCATCATTATATCATCATCATCATCATCATCTCATCATATCATCATCATCTCATCATGATATCATCATCATCATCATCATCATCATCATCTCATCATGATATCATCATCATCTTATCACGATATCATCATCACCATCATCATCCTCTCATCATTATATCATCATCATCATCATCTCATCATGATATCATCATCATGATATCATCATCATCATCTCATCATGATATCATCATCATCATCTCATCATGATATCATCATCATCATCATCATCTCATCATGATATCATCATCATGATATCATCATTATCATCTCATCATTATATCATCATCATCATCTCATCATTATATCATCATCATCTCATCATGATATCATCATGATATCATCATCATCATCTCATCATGATATCATCATCATCATCATCATCATCATCATCATCTCATCATGATATCATCATCATCATCATCATATCATCATTATATCATCATCATCATCTCATCATGATATCATCATCATGATATCATCATCATCATCATCATCATCATCATCATCTCATCATGATATCATCATCATCATCATCATCTCATCATGCTATCATCATCATCATCATCTCATAATGTTATTATCATCATCATCATCATCATCATCATCATCATCATCATCATCATCTCATCATGATATCATCATCATCTCATCATGATATCATCATCATCATCATCTCATCATGATATCATCATCATGATATCATCATCATCATCTCATCACGATATCATCATCATCAGCTCATCATGGTATCATCATCATCTCATCATGATATCATCATCATCTCATCATTATATCATCATCATCATCATCATCATCATCATCTCATCCTGATATCATCATCATCTCATCATGATATCATCATCTCATCATGATATCATCATGATATCATCATTATCATCTCATCATTATATCATCATCATCATCATCATCATCATCATCATCATCATCATCATCATCATCATCATCATCTCATCATTATATCATCATCATCTCATCATGATATCATCATGATATCATCATCATCATCTCATCATGAAATCATCATCATCATCATCTTATCATGATATCATCATCATCATCATCATCATATCATCATGATATCATCATCATCTCATCATGATATCATCATCATCATCTCATCATGATATCATCATCATATCATCATCATATCATCATCATCTCATCATAATATCATCATCATGACATCATCATCAGCATCATCACCTCATCATGATATCATCATCATGATATCATCATCATCATCATCATCTCATCCTGATATCATCATCATCATCATCTCATCATGATATCATCATCATCTCATCATGATATCATCATCATCATCTCATCATGATATGATCATCATGATATCATCATCATGATATCATCATCATCATCATCATCATCATCTCATCATGATATCATCATCATCATCATCATCATCATCATCATCATCATCATCTCATCATGATATCATCATCATCATCTCATCATGATATCATCATCATGATATCATCATCATGATATCATCATCATCATCTCATCATGATATCATCATCATCATCATCTCATCATGTTATCATTATCATCATCATCATCATCATCTCATCATGATATCATCATCATCATCATCATCATCATCATCTCATCATGATATCATCATCATGACATCATCATCATCATCATCATCATCATCATCATCATCATCTCATCATGATATCAACATCATGATATCATCATCATCATCATCTCATCACGATATCATCATCATCAGCTCATCATGGTATCATCATCATCTCATCATATCATCAACATCATCTCATCATGATATCATCATCATGATATCATCATCATCATCATCATCTCATCATGATATCATCATCATCATCTCATCATTATATCATCATTATCATCATCATCTCATCATGATATCATCATCATCATCTCATCATGATATCATCATCATCATCATCATCATCTCATCATGATATCATCATCTCATCATTATATCATCATCATCATCATCATCTCATCATGATATCATCATCATCTCATCATGATATCATCATCATCATCATCATCATCATCATCTCATCATGATATCATCATCATCTTATCACGATATCATCATCACCATCATCATCCTCTCATCATTATATCATCATCATCATCATCTCATCATGATATCATCATCATGATATCATCATCATCATCTCATCATGATATCATCATCATCATCTCATCATGATATCATCATCATCATCATCATCTCATCATGATATCATCATCATGATATCATCATTATCATCTCATCATTATATCATCATCATCATCTCATCATTATATCATCATCATCTCATCATGATATCATCATGATATCATCATCATCATCTCATCATGATATCATCATCATCATCATCATCATCATCATCATCATCATCATCATATCATGATATCATCATCATCATCATCATATCATCATTATATCATCATCATCATCTCATCATGATATCATCATCATGATATCATCATCATCATCATCATCATCATCATCTCATCATGATATCATCATCATCATCATCATCTCATCATGCTATCATCATCATCATCATCTCATAATGTTATTATCATCATCATCATCATCATCATCATCATCATCATCATCATCATCATCATCTCATCATGATATCATCATCATCTCATCATGATATCATCATCATCATCATCTCATCATGATATCATCATCATGATATCATCATCATCATCTCATCACGATATCATCATCATCAGCTCATCATGGTATCATCATCATCTCATCATGATATCATCATCATCTCATCATTATATCATCATCATCATCATCATCATCATCATCTCATCCTGATATCATCATCATCTCATCATGATATCATCATCTCATCATGATATCATCATGATATCATCATTATCATCTCATCATTATATCATCATCATCATCATCATCATCATCATCATCATCATCATCATCATCATCTCATCATTATATCATCATCATCTCATCATGATATCATCATGATATCATCATCATCATCTCATCATGAAATCATCATCATCATCATCTTATCATGATATCATCATCATCATCATCATCATCTCATCATGATATCATCATCATCTCATCATGATATCATCATCATCATCTCATCATGATATCATCATCATATCATCATCATATCATCATCATCTCATCATAATATCATCATCATGACATCATCATCAGCATCATCACCTCATCATGATATCATCATCATGATATCATCATCATCATCATCATCTCATCCTGATATCATCATCATCATCATCTCATCATGATATCATCATCATCTCATCATGATATCATCATCATCATCTCATCATGATATGATCATCATGATATCATCATCATGATATCATCATCATCATCATCATCATCATCATCATCTCATCATGATATCATCATCATCATCATCATCATCATCATCATCATCTCATCATGATATCATCATCATCATCTCATCATGATATCATCATCATGATATCATCATCATGATATCATCATCATCATCTCATCATGATATCATCATCATCATCATCTCATCATGTTATCATTATCATCATCATCATCATCATCTCATCATGATATCATCATCATCATCATCATCATCATCATCATCTCATCATGATATCATCATCATGACATCATCATCATCATCATCATCATCATCATCATCATCATCATCTCATCATGATATCAACATCATGATATCATCATCATCATCATCTCATCACGATATCATCATCATCAGCTCATCATGGTATCATCATCATCTCATCATATCATCAACATCATCTCATCATGATATCATCATCATGATATCATCATCATCATCATCATCTCATCATGATATCATCATCATCATCTCATCATTATATCATCATTATCATCATCATCTCATCATGATATCATCAAGATATCATCATTATCATCTCATCATGATATCATCATCATCATCATCATCTCATCATGATATCATCATCATCATCATCATCATCATCTCATCATGATATCATCATCATCATCATCTCATCATGATATCATCATCATCATCATCTCATCATGATATCATCATCATTATCATCATCATCACATCATTATATCATCATCATCATCATCATCATCTCATCATGATATCATCATCATCTCATCATGATATCATCATCATCTCATCACGATATCATCATCATCAGCTCATCATGGTATCATCATCATCTCATCATGATATCATCATCATCTCATCATTATATCATCATCATCATCATCATCATCTCATCATGATATCATCATCATCTCATCATGATATCATCATCATCATCCTCATCATCATCTCATCATGATATCATCATCATCATCTCATCATGATATCATCATTATCATCATCTCATCATGTTATCATCATCATCATCTCACCATGATATCATCATCATCATCTCATCATGATATCATCATCATGATATCATCATCATCATCATCATCTCATCATGATATCATCATCATCATCTCATCATGATATCATCATCATTATATCATAATCATGACATCATCATCATCATCATCATCATCATCATCATCATCATCATCATCTCATCATGATATCATCATCATCTCATCATGATATCATCATCATCATCATCATCATCATCATCTCATCATGATATCATCATCATCTCATCATGATATCATCATCATGATATCATCATCATCTCATCACGATATCATCATCATCAGCTCATCATGATATCATCATCATCTCATCATATCATCAACATCATCTCATCATGATATCATCATCATGATATCATCATCATCATCATCATCTCATCATGATATCATCATCATCTCATCATTATATCATCATCATCATCATCATCTCATCATGATATCATCATCATCTCATCATGATATCATCATCATCTCATCATGATATCATCATCATCATCTCATCATGATATCATCATCATCATCATCTCATCATGATATCATCATCATCATCATCTCATCATGTTATCATCATCATCATCATCATCATCATCTCATCATGATATCATCATCATCATCATCATCATCATCATCATCATCATCTCATCATTATATCATCATCATCTCATCATGATATCATCATGATATCATCATCATCATCTCATCATGAAATCATCATCATCATCATCTCATCATGATATCATCATCATCATCATCATCATATCATCATGATATCATCATCATCTCATCATGATATCATCATCATCATCTCATCATGATATCATCATCATATCATCATCATATCATCATCATCTCATCATGATATCATCATCATGACATCATCATCAGCATCATCACCTCATCATGATATCATCATCATGATATCATCATCATCATCATCATCTCATCCTGATATCATCATCATCATCATCTCATCATGATATCATCATCATCTCATCATGATATCATCATCATCATCTCATCATGATATGATCATCATGATATCATCATCATGATATCATCATCATCATCATCATCATCATCATCATCTCATCATGATATCATCATCATCATCATCATCATCATCATCATCATCATCTCATCATGATATCATCATCATCATCTCATCATGATATCATCATCATGATATCATCATCATGATATCATCATCATCATCTCATCATGATATCATCATCATCATCATCTCATCATGTTATCATTATCATCATCATCATCATCATCTCATCATGATATCATCATCATCATCATCATCATCATCATCATCTCATCATGATATCATCATCATGACATCATCATCATCATCATCATCATCATCATCATCATCATCATCTCATCATGATATCAACATCATGATATCATCATCATCATCATCTCATCACGATATCATCATCATCAGCTCATCATGGTATCATCATCATCTCATCATATCATCAACATCATCTCATCATGATATCATCATCATGATATCATCATCATCATCATCATCTCATCATGATATCATCATCATCATCTCATCATTATATCATCATTATCATCATCATCTCATCATGATATCATCAAGATATCATCATTATCATCTCATCATGATATCATCATCATCATCATCATCTCATCATGATATCATCATCATCATCATCATCATCATCTCATCATGATATCATCATCATCATCATCTCATCATGATATCATCATCATCATCATCTCATCATGATATCATCATCATTATCATCATCATCACATCATTATATCATCATCATCATCATCATCATCTCATCATGATATCATCATCATCTCATCATGATATCATCATCATCTCATCACGATATCATCATCATCAGCTCATCATGGTATCATCATCATCTCATCATGATATCATCATCATCTCATCATTATATCATCATCATCATCATCATCATCTCATCATGATATCATCATCATCTCATCATGATATCATCATCATCATCCTCATCATCATCTCATCATGATATCATCATCATCATCTCATCATGATATCATCATTATCATCATCTCATCATGTTATCATCATCATCATCTCACCATGATATCATCATCATCATCTCATCATGATATCATCATCATGATATCATCATCATCATCATCATCTCATCATGATATCATCATCATCATCTCATCATGATATCATCATCATTATATCATAATCATGACATCATCATCATCATCATCATCATCATCATCATCATCATCATCATCTCATCATGATATCATCATCATCTCATCATGATATCATCATCATCATCATCATCATCATCATCTCATCATGATATCATCATCATCTCATCATGATATCATCATCATGATATCATCATCATCTCATCACGATATCATCATCATCAGCTCATCATGATATCATCATCATCTCATCATATCATCAACATCATCTCATCATGATATCATCATCATGATATCATCATCATCATCATCATCTCATCATGATATCATCATCATCTCATCATTATATCATCATCATCATCATCATCTCATCATGATATCATCATCATCTCATCATGATATCATCATCATCTCATCATGATATCATCATCATCATCTCATCATGATATCATCATCATCATCATCTCATCATGATATCATCATCATCATCATCTCATCATGTTATCATCATCATCATCATCATCATCATCTCATCATGATATCATCATCATCATCATCATCATCATCATCATCATCTCATCATTATATCATCATCATCTCATCATGATATCATCATGATATCATCATCATCATCTCATCATGAAATCATCATCATCATCATCTCATCATGATATCATCATCATCATCATCATCATATCATCATGATATCATCATCATCTCATCATGATATCATCATCATCATCTCATCATGATATCATCATCATATCATCATCATATCATCATCATCTCATCATGATATCATCATCATGACATCATCATCAGCATCATCACCTCATCATGATATCATCATCATGATATCATCATCATCATCATCATCATCTCATCCTGATATCATCATCATCATCATCTCATCATGATATCATCATCATCTCATCATGATATCATCATCATCATCTCATCATGATATGATCATCATGATATCATCATCATGATATCATCATCATCATCATCATCATCATCATCTCATCATGATATCATCATCATCATCATCATCATCATCATCATCATCATCATCTCATCATGATATCATCATCATCATCTCATCATGATATCATCATCATCATCTCATCATCATGATATCATCATCATCATCTCATCATGATATCATCATCATCATCATCTCATCATGTTATCATTATCATCATCATCATCATCATCTCATCATGATATCATCATCATCATCATCATCATCATCATCATCATCATCATCTCATCATGATATCATCATCATGACATCATCATCATCATCATCATCATCATCATCATCATCATCATCTCATCATGATATCATCATGATATCATCATCATGATATCATCATCATCATCATCTCATCACGATATCATCATCATCAGCTCATCATGGTATCATCATCATCTCATCATATCATCAACATCATCTCATCATGATATCATCATCATGATATCATCATCATCATCATCATCTCATCATGATATCATCATCATCATCTCATCATTATATCATCATTATCATCATCATCTCATCATGATATCATCAAGATATCATCATTATCATCTCATCATGATATCATCATCATCATCATCATCATCTCATCATGATATCATCATCATCATCATCATCATCATCTCATCATGATATCATCATCATCATCATCTCATCATGATATCATCATCATCATCATCTCATCATGATATCATCATCATTATCATCATCATCACATCATTATATCATCATCATCATCATCATCATCTCATCATGATATCATCCTCATCTCATCATGATATCATCATCATCATCATCATCATCATCTCATCATGATATCATCATCATCATCATCTCATCATGATATCATCATCATCATCATCTCATCATGATATCATCATCATTATCATCATCATCACATCATTATATCATCATCATCATCATCATCATCTCATCATGATATCATCCTCATCTCATCATGATATCATCATCATCTCATCACGATATCATCATCATCAGCTCATCATGGTATCATCATCATCTCATCATGATATCATCATCATCTCATCATTATATCATCATCATCATCATCATCTCATCATGATATCATCATCATCTCATCATGATATCATCATCATCATCCTCATCATCATCTCATCATGATATCATCATCATCATCTCATCATGATATCATCATTATCATCATCTCATCATGTTATCATCATCATCATCTCACCATGATATCATCATCATCATCTCATCATGATATCATCATCATGATATCATCATCATCATCATCATCTCATCATGATATCATCATCATCATCTCATCATGATATCATCATCATTATATCATAATCATGACATCATCATCATCATCATCATCATCATCATCATCATCATCTCATCATGATATCATCATCATCTCATCATGATATCATCATCATCATCATCATCATCTCATCACGATATCATCATCATCAGCTCATCATGATATCATCATCATCTCATCATATCATCAACATCATCTCATCATGATATCATCATCATGATATCATCATCATCATCATCATCATCTCATCATGATATCATCATCATCTCATCATTATATCATCATCATCATCATCATCTCATCATGATATCATCATCATCTCATCATGATATCATCATCATCTCATCATGATATCATCATCATCATCTCATCATGATATCATCATCATCATCATCTCATCATGATATCATCATCATCATCATCTCATCATGTTATCATCATCATCATCATCATCATCTCATCATGATATCATCATCATCATCATCATCATCATCATCATCTCATCATGATATCATCATCATGATATCATCATCATCATCTCATCATGATATCATCATCATCTCATCATGATATCATCATCATCATCTCATCATGATATCATCATCATCATCTCATCATGATATCATCATCATCATCATCTCATCATGTTATCATCATCATCTCATCATGATATCATCATCATCTCATCATGATATCATCATCATAATATCATCATCATTATCATCATCATCATCATCTCATCTTGATATCATCATCATGATATCATCATCATCATCATCATCATCTCATCATGATATCATCATCATCATCATCATCTCATCATGATATCATCATCATTATCATCATCATTATCATCATCATATCATCATGATATCATCATCATCATCATCATCATCTCAACATGATATCATCATCATCATCATCATCATCATCATCATCATCATCATGATATCATCATGATATCATCATCATCATCATCATCATCATCATCATCATCATCATCTCATCATGATATCATCATCATCATCATCTCATCATGATATCATCAGCATCATCATCATCATCTCATCATGATATCATCATCATCATCTCATCATGATATCATCATCATCATCATCATCTCATCATGATATCATCATCATCATCATCATCATCTCATCATGATATCATGATATCATCATCATGATATCATCATCATCATCATCATTATCATCTCATCATGATATCATCATCATCATCATCATCATCATCATCATCATCATCATCTCATCATGATATCATCATCATCTCATCATTATATCATCATCATCATCATCATCTCATCATGATATCATCATCATCATCGTCATCTCATCATGATATCATCATCATCATCATCATCATCATCATCATCAACATCATCATCATCATCATCTCATCATTATATCATCATCATCTCATCATGATATCATCATCATGATATCATCATCATCATCATCATCTCATCATGATATCATCATCATCATCATCATCATTATCATCATCTAATCATAATATCATCATCATCTCATCATGATATCATCATCATCATCATCTCATCATGATATCATCATCATCATCTCATCATGATATCATCATCATCATCATCTCATCATGTTATCATCATCATCATCATCATCTCATCATGATATCATCATCATCATCATCATCATCATCATCATCATCATCTCATCATGATATCATGATATCATCATCATGATATCATCATCATCATCATCATCATCATCATCTCATCATGATATCATCATCATCATCATCATCATCATCATCATCATCATCATCATCATCTCATCATGATATCATCATCATCTCATCATTATATCATCATCATCATCATCATCATCTCATCATGATATCATCATCATCATCGTCATCTCGTCATGATATCATCATCATCATCATCATCATCATCATCAACATGATCATCATCATCATCTCATCATTATATCATCATCATCTCATCATGATATCATCATCATGATATCATCATCATCATCATCATCTCATCATGATATCATCATCATCATCATCATCTAATCATAATATCATCATCATCTCATCATGATATCATCATCATCATCTCATCATGATATCATCATCATCATCTCATCATGATATCATCATCATCATCTCATCATGTTATCATCATCATCATCATCATCTCATCATGATATCATCATCATCATCATCATCATCATCATCATCATCATCATCATCTCATCATGATATCATCATCATGATATCATCATCATCATCATCATCATCATCTCATCATGATATCATCATCATGATATCATCATCATCATCATCTCATCACGATATCATCATCATCAGCTCATCATGGTATCATCATCATCTCATCATATCATCAACATCATCTCATCATGATATCATCATCATGATATCATCATCATCATCATCATCTCATCATGATATCATCATCATCATCTCATCATTATATCATCATTATCATCATCATCTCATCAGGATATCATCAAGATATCATCATTATCATCTCATCATGATATCATTATCATCATCATCATCATCATCATCATCATCATCATCATCATCATCATCATCTCATCATGATATCATCATCATCATCATCATCATCATCTCATCATGATATCATCATCATCATCATCTCATCATGATATCATCATCATCATCATCTCATCATGATATCATCATCATTATCATCATCATCACATCATTATATCATCATCATCATCATCATCATCTCATCATGATATCATCATCATCTCATCATGATATCATCATCATCTCATCATGATATCATCATCATTATCATCATCATCACATCATTATATCATCATCATCATCATCATCATCTCATCATGATATCATCATCATCTCATCACGATATCATCATCATCAGCTCATCATGGTATCATCATCATCTCATCATGATATCATCATCATCTCATCATTATATCATCATCATCATCATCTCATCATGATATCATCATCATCTCATCATGATATCATCATCATCATCCTCATCATCATCTCATCATGATATCATCATCATCATCATCATCTCATCATGATATCATCATCATCATCATCATCTCATCATGTTATCATCATCATCATCATCTCACCATGATATCATCATCACCATCTCATCATGATATCATCATCATGATATCATCATCATCATCATCTCATCATGATATCATCATCATCATCTCATCATGATATCATCATCATTATATCATAATCATGACATCATCATCATCATCATCATCATCATCATCATCATCTCATCATGATATCATCATCATCTCATCATGATATCATCATCATCATCATCTCATCATGATATCATCATCATCTCATCATGATATCATCATCATGATATCATCATCATCTCATCACGATATCATCATCATCAGCTCATCATGATATCATCATCATCTCATCATATCATCAACATCATCTCATCATGATATCATCATCATGATATCATCATCATCATCATCATCATCATCTCATCATGATATCATCATCTCATCATTATATCATCATCATCATCATCATCTCATCATGATATCATCATCATCTCATCATGATATCATCATCATCATCATCATCATCATCATCTCATCATGATATCATCATCATCTTATCCCGATATCATCATCATCATCATCATCATCATCTCATCATGATATCACCATCATCATCCTCTCATCATTATATCATCATCATCATCTCATCATGATATCATCATCATGATATCATCATCATCATCTCATCATGATATCATCATCATCATCTCATCATGATATCATCATCATCATCATCATCAACTCATCATGATATCATCATCATGATATCATCATTATCATCTCATCATTATATCATCATCATCATATCATCATTATATCATCATCATCTCATCATGATATCATCATGATATCATCATCATCATCATCTCATCATGATATCATCATCATCATCATCATCATCATCATCATCATCATCTCATCATGATATCATCATCATCATCATATCATCATTATATCATCATCATCATCTCATCATGATATCATCATCATGATATCATCATCATCATCATCATCATCATCATCATCTCATCATGATATCATCATCATCATCATCTCATCATGCTATCATCATCATCATCATCTCATAATGTTATCATCATCATCATCATCATCATCATCATCTCATCATGATATCATCATCATCTCATCATGATATCATCATCATCATCATCTCATCATGATATCATCATCATGATATCATCATCATCATCTCATCACGATATCATCATCATCAGCTCATCATGGTATCATCATCATCTCATCATGATATCATCATCATCTCATCATTATATCATCATCATCATCATCATCATCATCATCATCTCATCCTGATATCATCATCATCTCATCATGATATCATCATCTCATCATGATATCATCATGATATCATCATTATCATCTCATCATTATATCATCATCATCATCATCATCATCATCATCTCATCATTATATCATCATCATCTCATCATGATATCATCATGATATCATCATCATCATCTCATCATGAAATCATCATCATCATCATCTCATCATGATATCATCATCATCATCATCATCATCATCATATCATCATGATATCATCATCATCTCATCATGATATCATCATCATCATCTCATCATGATATCATCATCATATCATCATCATATCATCATCATCATCTCATCATGATATCATCATCATGACATCATCATCAGCATCATCACCTCATCATGATATCATCATCATGATATCATCATCATCAACTCATCCTGATATCATCATCATCATCATCTCATCATTATATCATCATCATCTCATCATGATATCATCATCATCATCTCATCATGATATCATCATCATCATCATCTCATCATGTTATCATCATCATCATCATCATCATCATCTCACCACGATATCACCATCATCATCCTCTCATCATTATATCATCATCATCATCTCATCATGATATCATCATCATGATATCATCATCATCATCTCATCATGATATCATCATCATCATCTCATCATGATATCATCATCATCATCATCTCATCATGATATCATCATCATGATATCATCATTATCATCTCATCATTATATCATCATCATCATCATCATCTCATCATTATATCATCATCATCTCATCATGATATCATCATGATATCATCATCATCATCATCTCATCATGATATCATCATCATCATCATCATCATCATCATCTCATCATGATATCATCATCATCATCATATCATCATTATATCATCATCATCATCTCATCATGATATCATCATCATGATATCATCATCATCATCATCATCATCTCATCATGATATCATCATCATCATCATCTCATCATGCTATCATCATCATCATCATCTCATAATGTTATCATCATCATCATCATCATCATCATCTCATCATGATATCATCATCATCTCATCATGATATCATCATCATCATCATCTCATCATGATATCATCATCATGATATCATCATCATCATCTCATCACGATATCATCATCATCAGCTCATCATGGTATCATCATCATCTCATCATGATATCATCATCATCTCATCATTATATCATCATCATCATCATCATCATCATCATCATGTCATCCTGATATCATCATCATCTCATCATGATATCATCATCTCATCATGATATCATCATGATATCATCATTATCATCTCATCATTATATCATCATCATCATCATCATCATCATCTCATCATTATATCATCATCATCTCATCATGATATCATCATGATATCATCATCATCATCTCATCATGAAATCATCATCATCATCTCATCATGATATCATCATCATCATCATCATCATCATATCATCATGATATCATCATCATCTCATCATGATATCATCATCATCATCTCATCATGATATCATCATCATATCATCATCATATCATCATCATCATCTCATCATGATATCATCATCATGACATCATCATCAGCATCATCACCTCATCATGATATCATCATCATGATATCATCATCATCATCTCATCCTGATATCATCATCATCATCATCTCATCATTATATCATCATCATCTCATCATGATATCATCATCATCATCTCATCATGATATCATCATCATGATATCATCATCATGATATCATCATCATCATCTCATCATGATATCATCATCATCATCTCATCATGATATCATCATCATCATCATCTCATCATGTTATCATCATCATCATCATCATCATCATCTCATCATGATATCATCATCATCATCATCATCATCATCATCATCATCATCATCATCATCATCTCATCATGATATCATCATCATGATATCATCATCATCATCATCATCATCTCATCATGATATCATCATCATGATATCATCATCATCATCATCTCATCACGATATCATCATCATCAGCTCATCATGGTATCATCATCATCTCATCAACATCATCTCATCATGATATCATCATCATGATATCATCATCATCATCATCATCTCATCATGATATCATCATCATCATCTCATCATTATATCATCATTATCATCATCATCTCATCATGATATCATCAAGATATCATCATTATCATCTCATCATGATATCATCATCATCATCATCATCATCATCATCATCATCATCATCATCTCATCATGATATCATCATCATCATCATCTCATCATGATATCATCATCATCATCATCTCATCATGATATCATCATCATTATCATCATCATCACATCATTATATCATCATCATCATCATCTCATCATGATATCATCATCATCTCATCATGATATCATCATCATCTCATCACGATATCATCATCATCAGCTCATCATGGTATCATCATCATCTCATCATGATATCATCATCATCTCATCATTATATCATCATCATCATCATCATCATCTCATCATGATATCATCATCATCTCATCATGATATCATCATCATCATCCTCATCATCATCTCATCATGATATCATCATCATCATCTCATCATGATATCATCATCATCATCATCATCTCATCATGTTATCATCATCATCATCTCACCATGATATCATCATCATCATCTCATCATGATATCATCATCATGATATCATCATCATGATATCATCATCATCATCATCATCTCATCATGATATCATCATCATCATCTCATCATGATATCATCATCATTATATCATAATCATGACATCATCATCATCATCATCATCTCATCATGATATCATCATCATCTCATCATGATATCATCATCATCATCATCATCTCATCATGATATCATCATCATCTCATCATGATATCATCATCATGATATCATCATCATCTCATCACGATATCATCATCATCAGCTCATCATGATATCATCATCATCTCATCATATCATCAACATCATCTCATCATGATATCATCATCATGATATCATCATCATCATCATCATCTCATCATGATATCATCATCATCTCATCATTATATCATCATCATCATCATCATCTCATCATGATATCATCATGATATCATCATCATCTCATCATGATATCATCATCATCATCGTCATCTCATCATGATATCATCATCATCATCATCAACATCATCATCATCATCTCATCATTATATCATCATCATCTCATCATGATATCATCATCATGATATCATCATCATCATCATCATCTCATCATGATATCATCATCATCATCATCATCATCATTATCATCATCTAATCATAATATCATCATCATCTCATCATGATATCATCATCATCATCTCATCATGATATCATCATCATCATCTCATCATGATATCATCATCATCATCATCATCTCATCATGTTATCATCATCATCATCATCATCATCTCATCATGATATCATCATCATCATCATCATCATCATCTCATCATGATATCATCATCATGATATCATCATCATCATCATCATCTCATCATGATATCATCATCATGATATCATCATCATGATATCATCATCATCATCATCTCATCACGATATCATCATCATCAGCTCATCATGGTATCATCATCATCTCATCATATCATCAACATCATCTCATCATGATATCATCATCATGATATCATCATCATCATCATCATCTCATCATGAAATCATCATCATCATCTCATCATTATATCATCATTATCATCATCATCTCATCATGATATCATCAAGATATCATCATTATCATCTCATCATGATATCATCATCATCATCATCATCATCATCATCATCATCATCTCATCATGATATCATCATCATCATCATCTCATCATGATATCATCATCATCATCATATCATCATGATATCATCATCATCATCATCTCATCATGATATCATCATCATTATCATCATCATCACATCATTATATCATCATCATCATCATCATCTCATCATGATATCATCATCATCTCATCATGATATCATCATCATCTCATCACAATATCATCATCATCAGCTCATCATGGTATCATCATCATCTCATCATGATATCATCATCATCTCATCATTATATCATCATCATCATCATCATCTCATCATGATATCATCATCATCTCATCATTATATCATCATCATCATCATCATCTCATCATGATATCATCATCATCATCATCATCTCATCATTATATCATCATTATCATCATCATCTCATCATGATATCATCAAGATATCATCATTATCATCTCATCATGATATCATCATCATCATCATCATCATCTCATCATGATATCATCATCATCATCATCATCATCATCTCATCATGATATCATCATCATCATCATCTCATCATGATATCATCATCATCATCATCTCATCATGATATCATCATCATTATCATCATCATCACATCATTATATCATCATCATCATCATCATCATCTCATCATGATATCATCCTCATCTCATCATGATATCATCATCATCATCATCATCATCATCTCATCATGATATCATCATCATCATCATCTCATCATGATATCATCATCATCATCATCTCATCATGATATCATCATCATTATCATCATCATCACATCATTATATCATCATCATCATCATCATCATCTCATCATGATATCATCCTCATCTCATCATGATATCATCATCATCTCATCACGATATCATCATCATCAGCTCATCATGGTATCATCATCATCTCATCATGATATCATCATCATCTCATCATTATATCATCATCATCATCATCATCTCATCATGATATCATCATCATCTCATCATGATATCATCATCATCATCCTCATCATCATCTCATCATGATATCATCATCATCATCTCATCATGATATCATCATTATCATCATCTCATCATGTTATCATCATCATCATCTCACCATGATATCATCATCATCATCTCATCATGATATCATCATCATGATATCATCATCATCATCATCATCTCATCATGATATCATCATCATCATCTCATCATGATATCATCATCATTATATCATAATCATGACATCATCATCATCATCATCATCATCATCATCATCATCATCTCATCATGATATCATCATCATCTCATCATGATATCATCATCATCATCATCATCATCTCATCACGATATCATCATCATCAGCTCATCATGATATCATCATCATCTCATCATATCATCAACATCATCTCATCATGATATCATCATCATGATATCATCATCATCATCATCATCATCTCATCATGATATCATCATCATCTCATCATTATATCATCATCATCATCATCATCTCATCATGATATCATCATCATCTCATCATGATATCATCATCATCTCATCATGATATCATCATCATCATCTCATCATGATATCATCATCATCATCATCTCATCATGATATCATCATCATCATCATCTCATCATGTTATCATCATCATCATCATCATCATCTCATCATGATATCATCATCATCATCATCATCATCATCATCATCTCATCATGATATCATCATCATGATATCATCATCATCATCTCATCATGATATCATCATCATCTCATCATGATATCATCATCATCATCTCATCATGATATCATCATCATCATCTCATCATGATATCATCATCATCATCATCATCTCATCATGTTATCATCATCATCTCATCATGATATCATCATCATCTCATCATGATATCATCATCATAATATCATCATCATTATCATCATCATCATCATCTCATCTTGATATCATCATCATGATATCATCATCATCATCATCATCATCTCATCATGATATCATCATCATCATCATCATCTCATCATGATATCATCATCATTATCATCATCATTATCATCATCATATCATCATGATATCATCATCATCATCATCATCATCTCAACATGATATCATCATCATCATCATCATCATCATCATCATCATCATCATGATATCATCATGATATCATCATCATCATCATCATCATCATCATCATCATCATCATCATCTCATCATGATATCATCATCATCATCATCTCATCATGATATCATCAGCATCATCATCATCATCTCATCATGATATCATCATCATCATCTCATCATGATATCATCATCATCATCATCATCTCATCATGATATCATCATCATCATCATCATCATCTCATCATGATATCATGATATCATCATCATGATATCATCATCATCATCATCATTATCATCTCATCATGATATCATCATCATCATCATCATCATCATCATCATCATCATCATCATCATCTCATCATGATATCATCATCATCTCATCATTATATCATCATCATCATCATCATCTCATCATGATATCATCATCATCATCGTCATCTCATCATGATATCATCATCATCATCATCATCATCATCATCATCAACATCATCATCATCATCATCTCATCATTATATCATCATCATCTCATCATGATATCATCATCATGATATCATCATCATCATCATCATCTCATCATGATATCATCATCATCATCATCATCATTATCATCATCTAATCATAATATCATCATCATCTCATCATGATATCATCATCATCATCATCTCATCATGATATCATCATCATCATCTCATCATGATATCATCATCATCATCATCTCATCATGTTATCATCATCATCATCATCATCTCATCATGATATCATCATCATCATCATCATCATCATCATCATCATCATCTCATCATGATATCATGATATCATCATCATGATATCATCATCATCATCATCATCATCATCATCTCATCATGATATCATCATCATCATCATCATCATCATCATCATCATCATCATCATCATCTCATCATGATATCATCATCATCTCATCATTATATCATCATCATCATCATCATCATCTCATCATGATATCATCATCATCATCGTCATCTCGTCATGATATCATCATCATCATCATCATCATCATCATCAACATGATCATCATCATCATCTCATCATTATATCATCATCATCTCATCATGATATCATCATCATGATATCATCATCATCATCATCATCTCATCATGATATCATCATCATCATCATCATCTAATCATAATATCATCATCATCTCATCATGATATCATCATCATCATCTCATCATGATATCATCATCATCATCTCATCATGATATCATCATCATCATCTCATCATGTTATCATCATCATCATCATCATCTCATCATGATATCATCATCATCATCATCATCATCATCATCATCATCATCATCATCTCATCATGATATCATCATCATGATATCATCATCATCATCATCATCATCATCTCATCATGATATCATCATCATGATATCATCATCATCATCATCTCATCACGATATCATCATCATCAGCTCATCATGGTATCATCATCATCTCATCATATCATCAACATCATCTCATCATGATATCATCATCATGATATCATCATCATCATCATCATCTCATCATGATATCATCATCATCATCTCATCATTATATCATCATTATCATCATCATCTCATCAGGATATCATCAAGATATCATCATTATCATCTCATCATGATATCATTATCATCATCATCATCATCATCATCATCATCATCATCATCATCATCATCTCATCATGATATCATCATCATCATCATCATCATCATCTCATCATGATATCATCATCATCATCATCTCATCATGATATCATCATCATCATCATCTCATCATGATATCATCATCATTATCATCATCATCACATCATTATATCATCATCATCATCATCATCATCTCATCATGATATCATCATCATCTCATCATGATATCATCATCATCTCATCATGATATCATCATCATTATCATCATCATCACATCATTATATCATCATCATCATCATCATCATCTCATCATGATATCATCATCATCTCATCACGATATCATCATCATCAGCTCATCATGGTATCATCATCATCTCATCATGATATCATCATCATCTCATCATTATATCATCATCATCATCATCTCATCATGATATCATCATCATCTCATCATGATATCATCATCATCATCCTCATCATCATCTCATCATGATATCATCATCATCATCATCATCTCATCATGATATCATCATCATCATCATCATCTCATCATGTTATCATCATCATCATCATCTCACCATGATATCATCATCACCATCTCATCATGATATCATCATCATGATATCATCATCATCATCATCTCATCATGATATCATCATCATCATCTCATCATGATATCATCATCATTATATCATAATCATGACATCATCATCATCATCATCATCATCATCATCATCATCATCTCATCATGATATCATCATCATCTCATCATGATATCATCATCATCATCATCTCATCATGATATCATCATCATCTCATCATGATATCATCATCATGATATCATCATCATCTCATCACGATATCATCATCATCAGCTCATCATGATATCATCATCATCTCATCATATCATCAACATCATCTCATCATGATATCATCATCATGATATCATCATCATCATCATCATCATCATCTCATCATGATATCATCATCTCATCATTATATCATCATCATCATCATCATCTCATCATGATATCATCATCATCTCATCATGATATCATCATCATCATCATCATCATCATCATCTCATCATGATATCATCATCATCTTATCCCGATATCATCATCATCATCATCATCATCATCTCATCATGATATCACCATCATCATCCTCTCATCATTATATCATCATCATCATCTCATCATGATATCATCATCATGATATCATCATCATCATCTCATCATGATATCATCATCATCATCTCATCATGATATCATCATCATCATCATCATCAACTCATCATGATATCATCATCATGATATCATCATTATCATCTCATCATTATATCATCATCATCATATCATCATTATATCATCATCATCTCATCATGATATCATCATGATATCATCATCATCATCATCTCATCATGATATCATCATCATCATCATCATCATCATCATCATCATCATCTCATCATGATATCATCATCATCATCATATCATCATTATATCATCATCATCATCTCATCATGATATCATCATCATGATATCATCATCATCATCATCATCATCATCATCATCTCATCATGATATCATCATCATCATCATCTCATCATGCTATCATCATCATCATCATCTCATAATGTTATCATCATCATCATCATCATCATCATCTCATCATGATATCATCATCATCTCATCATGATATCATCATCATCATCATCTCATCATGATATCATCATCATGATATCATCATCATCATCTCATCACGATATCATCATCATCAGCTCATCATGGTATCATCATCATCTCATCATGATATCATCATCATCTCATCATTATATCATCATCATCATCATCATCATCATCATCATCTCATCCTGATATCATCATCATCTCATCATGATATCATCATCTCATCATGATATCATCATGATATCATCATTATCATCTCATCATTATATCATCATCATCATCATCATCATCATCATCTCATCATTATATCATCATCATCTCATCATGATATCATCATGATATCATCATCATCATCTCATCATGAAATCATCATCATCATCATCTCATCATGATATCATCATCATCATCATCATCATCATCATATCATCATGATATCATCATCATCTCATCATGATATCATCATCATCATCTCATCATGATATCATCATCATATCATCATCATATCATCATCATCATCTCATCATGATATCATCATCATGACATCATCATCAGCATCATCACCTCATCATGATATCATCATCATGATATCATCATCATCAACTCATCCTGATATCATCATCATCATCATCTCATCATTATATCATCATCATCTCATCATGATATCATCATCATCATCTCATCATGATATCATCATCATCATCATCTCATCATGTTATCATCATCATCATCATCATCATCATCTCACCACGATATCACCATCATCATCCTCTCATCATTATATCATCATCATCATCTCATCATGATATCATCATCATGATATCATCATCATCATCTCATCATGATATCATCATCATCATCTCATCATGATATCATCATCATCATCATCTCATCATGATATCATCATCATGATATCATCATTATCATCTCATCATTATATCATCATCATCATCATCATCTCATCATTATATCATCATCATCTCATCATGATATCATCATGATATCATCATCATCATCATCTCATCATGATATCATCATCATCATCATCATCATCATCATCTCATCATGATATCATCATCATCATCATATCATCATTATATCATCATCATCATCTCATCATGATATCATCATCATGATATCATCATCATCATCATCATCATCATCTCATCATGATATCATCATCATCATCATCTCATCATGCTATCATCATCATCATCATCTCATAATGTTATCATCATCATCATCATCATCATCATCTCATCATGATATCATCATCATCTCATCATGATATCATCATCATCATCATCTCATCATGATATCATCATCATGATATCATCATCATCATCTCATCACGATATCATCATCATCAGCTCATCATGGTATCATCATCATCTCATCATGATATCATCATCATCTCATCATTATATCATCATCATCATCATCATCATCATCATCATGTCATCCTGATATCATCATCATCTCATCATGATATCATCATCTCATCATGATATCATCATGATATCATCATTATCATCTCATCATTATATCATCATCATCATCATCATCATCATCTCATCATTATATCATCATCATCTCATCATGATATCATCATGATATCATCATCATCATCTCATCATGAAATCATCATCATCATCTCATCATGATATCATCATCATCATCATCATCATCATATCATCATGATATCATCATCATCTCATCATGATATCATCATCATCATCTCATCATGATATCATCATCATATCATCATCATATCATCATCATCATCTCATCATGATATCATCATCATGACATCATCATCAGCATCATCACCTCATCATGATATCATCATCATGATATCATCATCATCATCTCATCCTGATATCATCATCATCATCATCTCATCATTATATCATCATCATCTCATCATGATATCATCATCATCATCTCATCATGATATCATCATCATGATATCATCATCATGATATCATCATCATCATCTCATCATGATATCATCATCATCATCTCATCATGATATCATCATCATCATCATCTCATCATGTTATCATCATCATCATCATCATCATCATCTCATCATGATATCATCATCATCATCATCATCATCATCATCATCATCATCATCATCTCATCATGATATCATCATCATGATATCATCATCATCATCATCATCATCTCATCATGATATCATCATCATGATATCATCATCATCATCATCTCATCACGATATCATCATCATCAGCTCATCATGGTATCATCATCATCTCATCAACATCATCTCATCATGATATCATCATCATGATATCATCATCATCATCATCATCTCATCATGATATCATCATCATCATCTCATCATTATATCATCATTATCATCATCATCTCATCATGATATCATCAAGATATCATCATTATCATCTCATCATGATATCATCATCATCATCATCATCATCATCATCATCATCATCATCATCTCATCATGATATCATCATCATCATCATCTCATCATGATATCATCATCATCATCATCTCATCATGATATCATCATCATTATCATCATCATCACATCATTATATCATCATCATCATCATCTCATCATGATATCATCATCATCTCATCATGATATCATCATCATCTCATCACGATATCATCATCATCAGCTCATCATGGTATCATCATCATCTCATCATGATATCATCATCATCTCATCATTATATCATCATCATCATCATCATCATCTCATCATGATATCATCATCATCTCATCATGATATCATCATCATCATCCTCATCATCATCTCATCATGATATCATCATCATCATCTCATCATGATATCATCATCATCATCATCATCTCATCATGTTATCATCATCATCATCTCACCATGATATCATCATCATCATCTCATCATGATATCATCATCATGATATCATCATCATGATATCATCATCATCATCATCATCTCATCATGATATCATCATCATCATCTCATCATGATATCATCATCATTATATCATAATCATGACATCATCATCATCATCATCATCTCATCATGATATCATCATCATCTCATCATGATATCATCATCATCATCATCATCTCATCATGATATCATCATCATCTCATCATGATATCATCATCATGATATCATCATCATCTCATCACGATATCATCATCATCAGCTCATCATGATATCATCATCATCTCATCATATCATCAACATCATCTCATCATGATATCATCATCATGATATCATCATCATCATCATCATCTCATCATGATATCATCATCATCTCATCATTATATCATCATCATCATCATCATCTCATCATGATATCATCATGATATCATCATCATCTCATCATGATATCATCATCATCATCGTCATCTCATCATGATATCATCATCATCATCATCAACATCATCATCATCATCTCATCATTATATCATCATCATCTCATCATGATATCATCATCATGATATCATCATCATCATCATCATCTCATCATGATATCATCATCATCATCATCATCATCATTATCATCATCTAATCATAATATCATCATCATCTCATCATGATATCATCATCATCATCTCATCATGATATCATCATCATCATCTCATCATGATATCATCATCATCATCATCATCTCATCATGTTATCATCATCATCATCATCATCATCTCATCATGATATCATCATCATCATCATCATCATCATCTCATCATGATATCATCATCATGATATCATCATCATCATCATCATCTCATCATGATATCATCATCATGATATCATCATCATGATATCATCATCATCATCATCTCATCACGATATCATCATCATCAGCTCATCATGGTATCATCATCATCTCATCATATCATCAACATCATCTCATCATGATATCATCATCATGATATCATCATCATCATCATCATCTCATCATGAAATCATCATCATCATCTCATCATTATATCATCATTATCATCATCATCTCATCATGATATCATCAAGATATCATCATTATCATCTCATCATGATATCATCATCATCATCATCATCATCATCATCATCATCTCATCATGATATCATCATCATCATCATCTCATCATGATATCATCATCATCATCATATCATCATGATATCATCATCATCATCATCTCATCATGATATCATCATCATTATCATCATCATCACATCATTATATCATCATCATCATCATCATCTCATCATGATATCATCATCATCTCATCATGATATCATCATCATCTCATCACAATATCATCATCATCAGCTCATCATGGTATCATCATCATCTCATCATGATATCATCATCATCTCATCATTATATCATCATCATCATCATCATCTCATCATGATATCATCATCATCTCATCATGATATCATCATCCTCATCATCATCTCATCATGATATCATCATCATCATCATCATCATCTCATCATGATATCATCATCATCATCATCTCATCATGTTATCATCATCATCATCTCACCATGATATCATCATCATCATCTCATCATGATATCATCATCATGATATCATCATCATCATCATCTCATCATGATATCATCATCATCATCATCTCATCATGATATCTTCATCATTATATCATAATCATGACATCATCATCATCATCATCATCATCATCATCTCATCATGATATCATCATCATCTCATCATGATATCATCATCATCATCATCATCTCATCATCATCTCATCATGATATCATCATGATATCATCATCATGATATCATCATCATCTCATCACGATATCATCATCATCAGCTCATCATGATATCATCATCATCTCATCATATCATCAACATCATCTCATCATGATATCGTCATCATGATATCATCATCATCATCTCATCATGATATCATCATCTCATCATTATATCATCATCATCTCATCATTATATCATCATCATCATCATCATCTCATCATGATATCATCATGATATCATCATCATCTCATCATGATATCATCATCATCATCATCTCATCATGATATCATCATCATCATTGTCATCTCATCATATCATCATCATCATCATCAACATCATCATCATCATCATCTCATCATTATATCATCAGCATCATCATCATCATCATCATCATCATCATCATCATCATCATCTCATCATGATATCATCATCATCTCATCATGATATCATCATCATGATATCATCATCATCATCATCATCTCATCATGATATCATCATCATCATCATCATCATCATTATCATCATCTAATCATAATATCATCATCATCTCATCATGATATCATCATCATCATCTCATCATGATATCATCATCATCATCTCATCATGATATCATCATCATCATCATCATCATCTCATCATGTTATCATCATCATCATCATCATCATCTCATCATGATATCATCATCATCATCATCATCATCATCTCATCATGATATCATCATCATGATATCATCATCATCATCATCATCTCATCATGATATCATCATCATGATATCATCATCATGATATCATCATCATCATCATCTCATCACGATATCATCATCATCAGCTCATCATGGTATCATCATCATCTCATCATATCATCAACATCATCTCATCATGATATCATCATCATGATATCATCATCATCATCATCATCATCATCATCTCATCATGAAATCATCATCATCATCTCATCATTATATCATCATTATCATCATCATCTCATCATGATATCATCAAGATATCATCATTATCATCTCATCATGATATCATCATCATCATCATCATCATCATCATCATCATCTCATCATGATATCATCATCATCATCATCTCATCATGATATCATCATCATCATCATCTCATCATGATATCATCATCATCATCATCTCATCATGATATCATCATCATTATCATCATCATCTCATCATGATATCATCATCATCATCATCTCATCATGTTATCATCATCATCATCATCATCATCTCATCATGATATCATCATCATCATCATCATCATCATCATCATCTCATCATGATATCATGATATCATCATCATGATATCATCATCATCATCATCATCATCATCTCATCATGATATCATCATCATCATCATCATCATCATCATCATCATCATCATCATCATCTCATCATGATATCATCATCATCTCATCATTATATCATCATCATCATCATCATCATCTCATCATGATATCATCATCATCATCGTCATCTCATCATGATATCATCATCATCATCATCATCATCATCATCAACATGATCATCATCATCATCTCATCATTATATCATCATCATCTCATCATGATATCATCATCATGATATCATCATCATCATCATCATCTCATCATGATATCATCATCATCATCATCATCATTATCATCATCTAATCATAATATCATCATCATCTCATCATGATATCATCATCATCATCTCATCATGATATCATCATCATCATCTCATCATGATATCATCATCATCATCTCATCATGTTATCATCATCATCATCATCATCTCATCATGATATCATCATCATCATCATCATCATCATCATCATCATCATCATCATCATCTCATCATGATATCATCATCATGATATCATCATCATCATCATCATCATCTCATCATGATATCATCATCATGATATCATCATCATCATCATCTCATCACGATATCATCATCATCAGCTCATCATGGTATCATCATCATCTCATCATATCATCAACATCATCTCATCATGATATCATCATCATGATATCATCATCATCATCATCATCTCATCATGATATCATCATCATCATCTCATCATTATATCATCATTATCATCATCATCTCATCAGGATATCATCAAGATATCATCATTATCATCTCATCATGATATCATTATCATCATCATCATCATCATCATCATCATCATCATCTCATCATGATATCATCATCATCATCATCATCATCATCATCATCATCATCTCATCATGATATCATCATCATCATCATCTCATCATGATATCATCATCATCATCATCTCATCATGATATCATCATCATTATCATCATCATCACATCATTATATCATCATCATCATCATCATCATCTCATCATGATATCATCATCATCTCATCATGATATCATCATCATCTCATCATGATATCATCATCATTATCATCATCATCACATCATTATATCATCATCATCATCATCATCTCATCATGATATCATCATCATCTCATCACGATATCATCATCATCAGCTCATCATGGTATCATCATCATCTCATCATGATATCATCATCATCTCATCATTATATCATCATCATCATCATCTCATCATGATATCATCATCATCTCATCATGATATCATCATCATCATCCTCATCATCATCTCATCATGATATCATCATCATCATCATCATCTCATCATGATATCATCATCATCATCATCTCATCATGTTATCATCATCATCATCATCTCACCATGATATCATCATCACCATCTCATCATGATATCATCATCATGATATCATCATCATCATCATCTCATCATGATATCATCATCATCATCTCATCATGATATCATCATCATTATATCATAATCATGACATCATCATCATCATCATCATCATCATCATCATCATCATCATCATCTCATCATGATATCATCATCATCTCATCATGATATCATCATCATCATCATCTCATCATGATATCATCATCATCTCATCATGATATCATCATCATGATATCATCATCATCTCATCACGATATCATCATCATCAGCTCATCATGATATCATCATCATCTCATCATATCATCAACATCATCTCATCATGATATCATCATCATGATATCATCATCATCATCATCATCATCATCTCATCATGATATCATCATCTCATCATTATATCATCATCATCATCATCATCTCATCATGATATCATCATCATCTCATCATGATATCATCATCATCATCATCATCATCATCATCATCTCATCATGATATCATCATCATCTTATCCCGATATCATTATCATCATCATCATCATCATCTCATCATGATATCACCATCATCATCCTCTCATCATTATATCATCATCATCATCTCATCATGATATCATCATCATGATATCATCATCATCATCTCATCATGATATCATCATCATCATCTCATCATGATATCATCATCATCATCATCATCATCTCATCATGATATCATCATCATCATCATCATATCATCATTATATCATCATCATCATCTCATCATGATATCATCATCATGATATCATCATCATCATCATCATCATCTCATCATGATATCATCATCATCATCATCATCTCATCATGCTATCATCATCATCATCATCTCATAATGTTATCATCATCATCATCATCATCATCATCATCTCATCATGATATCATCATCATCTCATCACGATATCATCATCATCATCATCTCATCATGATATCATCATCATGATATCATCATCATCATCTCATCACGATATCATCATCATCAGCTCATCATGGTATCATCATCATCTCATCATGATATCATCATCATCTCATCATTATATCATCATCATCATCATCATCATCATCATCATCTCATCCTGATATCATCATCATCTCATCATGATATCATCATCTCATCATGATATCATCATGATATCATCATTATCATCTCATCATTATATCATCATCATCATCATCATCATCATCATCTCATCATTATATCATCATCATCTCATCATGATATCATCATGATATCATCATCATCATCTCATCATGAAATCATCATCATCATCATCATCTCATCATGATATCATCATCATCATCATCATCATCATATCATCATGATATCATCATCATCTCATCATGATATCATCATCATCATCTCATCATGATATCATCATCATATCATCATCATATCATCATCATCATCTCATCATGATATCATCATCATGACATCATCATCAGCATCATCACCTCATCATGATATCATCATCATGATATCATCATCATCATCTCATCCTGATATCATCATCATCATCATCTCATCATTATATCATCATCATCTCATCATGATATCATCATCATCATCTCATCATGATATCATCATCATGATATCATCATCATGATATCATCATCATCATCTCATCATGATATCATCATCATCATCTCATCATGATATCATCATCATCATCACCTCATCATGTTATCATCATCATCATCATCATCATCATCTCACCACGATATCACCATCATCATCCTCTCATCATTATATCATCATCATCATCTCATCATGATATCATCATCATGATATCATCATCATCATCTCATCATGATATCATCATCATCATCTCATCATGATATCATCATCATCATCATCATCATCATCTCATCATGATATCATCATCATGATATCATCATTATCATCTCATCATTATATCATCATCATCATCATCATCTCATCATTATATCATCATCATCTCATCATGATATCATCATGATATCATCATCATCATCATCTCATCATGATATCATCATCATCATCATCATCATCATCATCATATCATCATGATATCATCATCATCTCATCATGATATCATCATCATCATCTCATCATGATATCATCATCATATCATCATCATATCATCATCATCATCTCATCATGATATCATCATCATGACATCATCATCAGCATCATCACCTCATCATGATATCATCATCATGATATCATCATCATCATCTCATCCTGATATCATCATCATCTCATCATTATATCATCATCATCTCATCATGATATCATCATCATCATCTCATCATGATATCATCATCATGATATCATCATCATGATATCATCATCATCATCTCATCATGATATCATCATCATCATCTCATCATGATATCATCATCATCATCATCTCATCATGTTATCATCATCATCATCATCATCATCATCTCATCATGATATCATCATCATCATCATCATCATCATCATCATCATCATCATCATCATCATCTCATCATGATATCATCATCATGATATCATCATCATCATCATCATCATCTCATCATGATATCATCATCATGATATCATCATCATCATCATCTCATCACGATATCATCATCATCAGCTCATCATGGTATCATCATCATCTCATCAACATCATCTCATC
>JAYKOZ010000093.1:1897500-1950000 GCA_036172795.1 Pelodytes ibericus
ATCATCATCATCATCATCTCATCATGATATCATCATCATCATCATCATCATCATCATCATCATCATCTCATCATGATATCATCATCATCATCATCATCTCATCATGATATCATCATCATCATCTCATCATGATATCATCATCATGATATCATCATCATTATCTTCATCATCTCAACATGATATCATCATCATGATATCATAATCATGATATCATCATCATCATCTCATCATGATATCATCATCATCATCATCATCATCATCATCATCATCATCATCTCATCATGATATCATCATCTCATCATGATATCATCATCATGATATCATCATCATGATATCATCATCATGATATCATCATCATGATATCATCATCATCATCTCATCATGATATCATCATCATCATCTCATCATGATATCATCATCATGATATCATCATCATTATCTTCATCATCTCAACATGATATCATCATCATGATATCATAATCATGATATCATCATCATCTCATCATGATATCATCATCATCTCATCATGATATCATCATCATCATCATCATCATCATATCATCATGATATCATCATCATCTTATCACGATATCATCATCATCATCATCATCATCTCATCATGATATCATCATCATGATATCATCATCATGATATCATCATCATCATCTCATCATGATATCATCATCATCATCTCATCATGATATCATCATCATGATATCATCATCATTATCTTCATCATCTCAACATGATATCATCATCATGATATCATAATCATGATATCATCATCATCTCATCATGATATCATCATCATCTCATCATGATATCATCATCATCATCATCATCATCATATCATCATGATATCATCATCATCTTATCACGATATCATCATCATCATCATCATCATCTCATCATGATACCATCATCATCATCTCATCATGATATCATCATCATGATATCATCATCATCATCTCATCATGATATCATCATCATCTTATCATGATATCATCATCATCATCATCATCATCTCATCATGATACCATCATCATCAGCTCATCACGATATCATCATCTCATCATGATATCATCATCATCATCATCATCATCATCATCATCTCGTCATGATATCATCATCATCATCATCTCATCATGATATCATCATCATCTCATCATTATATCATCATCATCATCATCATCATCTCATCATGATATCATCATCATCTCATCATGATATCATCATCATCTCATCATGATATCATCATCATCATCCCATCATGATATCATCATCATCATCGTCATCTCATCATGATATCATCATCATCATCATCAACATCATCATCATCATCATCTCATCATTATATCATCATCATCTCATCATGATATCATCATCATGATATCATCATCATCATCTCATCATGATATCATCATCATCATCATCATCATTATCATCATCTAATCATATTATCATCATCATCTCATCATGATATCATCATCATCATCTCATCATGATATCATCATCATCATCTCATCATGATATCATCATCATCATCATCATCTCATCATGTTATCATCATCATCATCATCATCATCTCATCATGATATCATCATCATCATCATCATCATCATCATCATCATCATCATCATCATCATCATCATCATCATCTCATCATGATATCATCATCATGATATCATCATCATCATCATCATCTCATCACGATATCATCATCATCAGCTCATCATGGTATCATCATCATCTCATCATATCATCAACATCATCTCATCATGATATCATCATCATGATATCATCATCATCATCATCTCATCATGATATCATCATCATCATCTCATCATTATATCATCATTATCATCATCATCTCATCATGATATCATCAAGATATCATCATTATCATCTCATCATGATATCATCATCATCATCATCATCATCATCATCATCATCTCATCATGATATCATCATCATCATCATCATCATCTCATCATTATCATCATCATCATCTCATCATGATATCATCATCATCATCATCATCTCATCATGATATCATCATCATTATCATCATCATCACATCATTATATCATCATCATCATCATCATCATCTCATCATGATATCATCATCATCTCATCATGATATCATCATCATCTCATCACGATATCATCATCATCAGCTCATCATGGTATCATCATCATCTCATCATGATATCATCATCATCTCATCATTATATCATCATCATCATCATCTCATCATGATATCATCATCATCTCATCATGATATCATCATCATCATCCTCATCATCATCTCATCATGATATCATCATCATCATCATCATCTCATCATGATATCATCATCATCATCATCTCATCATGTTATCATCATCATCATCTCACCATGATATCATCATCATCATCTCATCATGATATCATCATCATGATATCATCATCATCATCATCTCATCATGATATCATCATCATCATCTCATCATGATATCTTCATCATTATATCATAATCATGACATCATCATCATCATCATCATCATCATCATCATCTCATCATGATATCATCATCATCTCATCATGATATCATCATCATCATCATCATCTCATCATGATATCATCATCATCTCATCATGATATCATCATCATGATATCATCATCATCTCATCACGATATCATCATCATCAGCTCATCATGATATCATCATCATCTCATCATATCATCAACATCATCTCATCATGATATCATCATCATGATATCATCATCATCATCTCATCATGATATCATCATCTCATCATTATATCATCATCATCATCATCATCTCATCATGATATCATCATCATCTCATCATGATATCATCATCATCATCATCATCATCATCATCATCATCATCATCATCATCTCATCATGATATCATCATCATCTTATCACGATATCATCATCATCATCATCATCATCTCATCATGATATCACCATCATCATCCTCTCATCATTATATCATCATCATCATCTCATCATGATATCATCATCATGATATCATCATCATCATCATCATCTCATCATGATATCATCATCATCATCATCATCTCATCATGATATCATCATCATCATCATCATCTCATCATGATATCATCATCATGATATCATCATTATCATCTCATCATTATATCATCATCATCATCATCATCTCATCATTATATCATCATCATCTCATCATGATATCATCATGATATCATCATCATCATCTCATCATGATATCATCATCATCATCATCATCATCATCATCATCTCATCATGATATCATCATCATCATCATATCATCATTATATCATCATCATCATCTCATCATGATATCATCATCATCATCATCATCTCATCATGCTATCATCATCATCATCATCTCATAATGTTATCATCATCATCATCATCATCATCATCATCATCTCATCATGATATCATCATCATCTCATCATGATATCATCATCATCTCATCATGATATCATCATCATGATATCATCATCATCATCTCATCACGATATCATCATCATCAGCTCATCATGGTATCATCATCATCTCATCATGATATCATCATCATCTCATCATTATATCATCATCATCATCATCATCATCATCTCATCCTGATATCATCATCATCTCATCATGATATCATCATGATATCATCATTATCATCTCATCATTATATCATCATCATCATCATCATCTCATCATTATATCATCATCATCTCATCATGATATCATCATGATATCATCATCATCATCTCATCATGAAATCATTATCATCATCATCTCATCATGATATCATCATCATCATCATATCATCATGATATCATCTCATCATGAAATCATCATGATATCATCATCATCATCTCATCATGATATCATCATCATATCATCATCATCATATCATCATCATCATCTCATCATGATATCATCATCATGACATCATCATCAGCATCATCACCTCATCATGATATCATCATCATGATATCATCATCATCATCATCATCATCTCATCCTGATATCATCATCATCATCATCTCATCATGATATCATCATCATCTCATCATGATATCATCATCATCATCTCATCATGATATGATCATCATGATATCATCATCATGATATCATCATCATGATATCATCATCATCATCATCATCATCTCATCATGATATCATCATTATCATCATCATCATCATCATCATCATCATCATCTCATCATGATATCATCATCATCATCATCATCTCATCATGATATCATCATCATCATCTCATCATGATATCATCATCATGATATCATCATCATTATCTTCATCATCTCAACATGATATCATCATCATGATATCATAATCATGATATCATCATCATCATCTCATCATGATATCATCATCATCATCATCATCATCATCATCATCATCTCATCATGATATCATCATCATCATCTCATCATGATATCATCATCATGATATCATCATCATGATATCATCATCATGATATCATCATCATGATATCATCATCATCATCTCATCATGATATCATCATCATCATCTCATCATGATATCATCATCATGATATCATCATCATTATCTTCATCATCTCAACATGATATCATCATCATGATATCATAATCATGATATCATCATCATCTCATCATGATATCATCATCATCTCATCATGATATCATCATCATCATCATCATCATCATCATATCATCATGATATCATCATCATCTTATCACGATATCATCATCATCATCATCATCATCTCATCATGATATCATCATCATGATATCATCATCATGATATCATCATCATGATATCATCATCATCATCTCATCATGATATCATCATCATCATCTCATCATGATATCATCATCATGATATCATCATCATTATCTTCATCATCTCAACATGATATCATCATCATGATATCATAATCATGATATCATCATCATCTCATCATGATATCATCATCATCTCATCATGATATCATCATCATCATCATCATCATCATATCATCATGATATCATCATCATCTTATCACGATATCATCATCATCATCATCATCATCTCATCATGATACCATCATCATCATCTCATCATGATATCATCATCATGATATCATCATCATCATCTCATCATGATATCATCATCATCTTATCATGATATCATCATCATCATCATCATCATCTCATCATGATACCATCATCATCAGCTCATCACGATATCATCATCTCATCATGATATCATCATCATCATCATCATCATCATCATCATCTCGTCATGATATCATCATCATCATCATCTCATCATGATATCATCATCACCATCATCTTATCATGATATCATCATCATCTCATCATGATATCATCATCATGATATCATCATCATCATCATCATCTCATCATGATATCATCATCATCATCATCATCATCATCTCATCATGATATCATCATCATTATCATCATCATCTCATCATTATATCATCATCATTATATCATCATCATCATCATCTCATCATGATATCATCATCATGATATCATCATCATCATCATCTCATCACGATATCATCATCATCAGCTCATCATGGTATCATCATCATCTCATCATGACATCATCATCATCTTATCATTATATCATCATCATCATCATCATCTCATCATGATTTCATCATCATGATATCATCATCATCATCTCATCATGATATCATCATCATCATCTCATCTTTATATCATCATCATCATCATCATCATCATCTCATCATGATATCATCATCATCTCATCATGATATCATCATCATCTCATCATGATATCATCATCATCTCATCATGATATCATCATCATCTCATCATGATATCATCAGCATCATCATCATCATCATCATCATCATCATCATCATCATCTCATCATGATATCATCATCATCTCATCATGATATCATCAGCATCATCATCATCATCATCATCTCATCATGATATCATCATCATCATCATCATCATCATCATCATCATCATCATCATCTCATCATGATATCATCATCATCATCATCATCATCATCATCATCTCATCATGATATCATCATCATCTCATCATGATATCATCATCATCATCTCATCATGATATCATCATCATCTCATCATGATATCATCATCATCATCTCATCATAATATCATCATCATCTCATCATGATATCATCATCATCATCATCATCATCTCATCATGATATCATCATCATCATCTCATCATGATATCATCATCATCATCTCATCATGTTATCATCATCATCATCTCATCATGATATCATCATCATCATCATCATCTCATCATGATATCATCATCATGATATCATCATCATCATCATCTCATCATGATATCATCATCATCATCTCATCATGATATCATCATCATCTCATCATGTTATCATCATCATCATCATCATCATCATCATCTCATCATGATATCATCATCATGATATCATCATCATCATCATCATCTCATCATGATATCATCATCATCATCTCATCATGATATCATCATCATCATCTCATCATGTTATCATCATCATCATCTCATCATGATATCATCATCATCATCATCATCATCATCATCATCATCATCTCATCATGATATCATCATCATGATATCATCATCATCATCTCATCATGATATCATCATCATCATCATCATCATCTCATCATGATATCATCATCATGATATCATCATCATCATCTCATCATATCATCATCATGATATCATCATCATCATCTCATGATATCATCATCATGATATCATCATCATCATCTCATCATGTTATCATCATCATCATCTCATCATGATATCATCATCATCATCATCATCATCATCTCATCATGATATCATCATCATGATATCATCATCATCATCTCATCATATCATCATCATGATATCATCATCATCATCATCTCATGATATCATCATCATGATATCATCATCATCATCTCATCATCATGATATCATCATGATATCATCATCATCATCATCATCATCATCATCATCATCATCATCATCTCATCATGATATCATCATCATGATATCATCATCATCTCATCATGATATCTTCATCATCTCATCATGATATCATCATCATAATATCATCATCATCTCATCATGATATCATCATCATGATATCATCGTCATCTTATCATGATATCATCATCATCATCATCATCTCATCATGATACCATCATCATCATCTCATCATGATATCATCATCATCTCATCATGATATCATCAGCATCATCATCATCATCATCATCATCATCATCATCATCTCATCATGATATCATCATCATCTCATCATGATATCATCAGCATCATCATCATCATCATCATCATCTCATCATGATATCATCATCATCATCATCATCATCATCATCATCTCATCATGATATCATCATCATCATCATCATCATCATCATCATCATCATCATCATCATCATCTCATCATGATATCAACATCATCTCATCATGATATCATCAGCATCATCATCATCATCATCATCATCTCATCATGATATCATCATCATCATCATCATCATCATCATCATCATCTCATCATGATATCATCATCATCATCATCTCATCATTATATCATCATCATCATCATCATCATCTCATCATGATATCATCATCATGATATCATCATCATCTCATCATGATATCATCATCATCTCATCATGATATCATCATCATCATCATCTCATCATAATATCATCATCATCTCATCATGATATCATCATCATCATCATCATCTCATCATGATATCATCATCATCATCTCATCATGATATCATCATCATCATCTCATCATGTTATCATCATCATCATCTCATCATGATATCATCATCATCATCATCATCATCTCATCATGATATCATCATCATCATCATCATCATCTCATCATGATATCATCATCATCATCTCATCATGATATCATCATCATCATCTCATCATGTTATCATCATCATCATCATCATCTCATCATGATATCATCATCTCATCATGGTATCATCATCATCATCTCATCATGTTATCATCATCATCATCTCATCATGATATCATCATCATCATCATCATCTCATCATGATATCATCATCATGATATCATCATCATCATCTCATCATGATATCATCATCATCATCATCATCATCATCTCATCATGATATCATCATCATGATATCATCATCATCATCTCATCATATCATCATCATGATATCATCATCATCATCTCATGATATCATCATCATGATATCATCATCATCATCTCATCATGTTATCATCATCATCATCTCATCATGATATCATCATCATCATCATCATCATCATCTCATCATGATATCATCATCATGATATCATCATCATCATCTCATCATATCATCATCATGATATCATCATCATCATCATCTCATGATATCATCATCATGATATCATCATCATCATCTCATCATCATGATATCATCATCATCTCATCATGATATCATCATCATCATCTCATCATGTTATCATCATCATCATCATCATCATCTCATCATGATATCATCATCATCTCATCATGATATCATCAGCATCATCATCATCATCATCATCATCATCATCATCTCATCATGATATCATCATCATCTCATCATGATATCATCAGCATCATCATCATCATCATCATCATCATCTCATCATGATATCATCATCATCATCATCATCTCATCATGATATCATCATCATCATCATCTCATCATTATATCATCATCATCATCATCATCATCATCATCATCATCTCATCATGATATCATCATCATGATATCATCATCATCTCATCATGATATCATCATCATCTCATCATGATATCATCATCATCATCATCTCATCATAATATCATCATCATCTCATCATGATATCATCATCATCATCATCATCTCATCATGATATCATCATCATCATCTCATCATGATATCATCATCATCATCTCATCATGTTATCATCATCATCATCTCATCATGATATCATCATCATCATCATCATCATCATCTCATCATGTTATCATCATCATCATCTCATCATGATATCATCATCATCATCATCATCATCATCATCTCATCGTGATATCATCATCATCATCTCATCATCATCATCTCATCATGATATCATCATCATCATCTCATCATGATATCATCATCATCATCTCATCATGTTATCATCATCATCATCATCATCATCATCTCATCATGATATCATCATCATGATATCATCATCATCATCATCATCTCATCATGATATCATCATCATCATCTCATCATGGTATCATCATCATCATCTCATCATGTTATCATCATCATCATCTCATCATGATATCATCATCATCATCATCATCTCATCATGATATCATCATCATGATATCATCATCATCATCTCATCATGATATCATCATCATCATCATCATCATCATCTCATCATGATATCATCATCATGATATCATCATCATCATCTCATCATATCATCATCATGATATCATCATCATCATCTCATGATATCATCATCATGATATCATCATCATCATCTCATCATGTTATCATCATCATCATCTCATCATGATATCATCATCATCATCATCATCATCATCTCATCATGATATCATCATCATGATATCATCATCATCATCTCATCATATCATCATCATGATATCATCATCATCATCATCTCATGATATCATCATCATGATATCATCATCATCATCTCATCATCATGATATCATCATGATATCATCATCATCATCATCATCATCATCATCATCATCATCTCATCATGATATCATCATCATGATATCATCATCATCTCATCATGATATCTTCATCATCTCATCATGATATCATCATCATAATATCATCATCATCTCATCATGATATCATCATCATGATATCATCATCATCTTATCATGATATCATCATCATCATCATCATCTCATCATGATACCATCATCATCATCTCATCATGATATCATCATCATCATCATCATCATCTCATCATGATACCATCATCATCATCATCATCATCATCATCATCATCATCTCATCATGATATCATCATCATCTCATCATGATATCATCAGCATCATCATCATCATCATCTCATCATGATATCATCATCATCATCATCATCATCATCATCTCATCATGATATCATCATCATCATCATCTCATCATTATATCATCATCATCATCATCATCATCATCATCATCATCTCATCATGATATCATCATCATGATATCATCATCATCTCATCATGATATCATCATCATCTCATCATGATATCATCATCATCATCATCTCATCATAATATCATCATCATCTCATCATGATATCATCATCATCATCTCATCATGATATCATCATCATCATCTCATCATGATATCATCATCATCTCATCATGTTATCATCATCATCATCTCATCATGATATCATCATCATCATCATCATCATCTCATCATGATATCATCATCATCATCATCATCTCATCATGATATCATCATCATCATCTCATCATGATATCATCATCATCATCTCATCATGTTATCATCATCATCATCATCATCTCATCATGATATCATCATCATGATATCATCATCATCATCATCTCATCATGATATCATCATCATCATCTCATCATGGTATCATCATCATCATCTCATCATGTTATCATCATCATCATCTCATCATGATATCATCATCATCATCTCATCATGATATCATCATCATGATATCATCATCATCATCTCATCATGATATCATCATTATCATCATCATCATCATCTCATCATGATATCATCATCATGATATCATCATCATCATCTCATCATATCATCATCATGATATCATCATCATCATCTCATGATATCATCATAATGATATCATCATCATCATCTCATCATGATATCATCATCATCATCTCATCATGATATCATCATCATCATCTCATCATGTTATCATCATCATCATCTCATCATGATATCATCATCATCATCATCATCATCATCTCATCATGATATCATCATCATGATATCATCATCATCATCTCATCATATCATCATCATGATATCATCATCATCATCATCTCATGATATCATCATCATGATATCATCATCATCATCTCATCATATCATCATCATGATATCATCATCATCATCTCATGATATCATCATCATGATATCATCATCATCATCTCATCATGTTATCATCATCATCATCTCATCATGATATCATCATCATCATCATCATCATCATCTCATCATGATATCATCATCATGATATCATCATCATCATCTCATCATATCATCATCATGATATCATCATCATCATCATCTCATGATATCATCATCATGATATCATCATCATCATCTCATCATCATGATATCATCATGATATCATCATCATCATCATCATCATCATCATCATCATCTCATCATGATATCATCATCATGATATCATCATCATCTCATCATGATATCTTCATCATCTCATCATGATATCATCATCATAATATCATCATCATCTCATCATGATATCATCATCATGATATCATCGTCATCTTATCATGATATCATCATCATCATCATCATCTCATCATGATACCATCATCATCATCTCATCATGATATCATCATCATCTCATCATGATATCATCAGCATCATCATCATCATCATCATCATCATCATCATCATCATCTCATCATGATATCATCATCATCTCATCATGATATCATCAGCATCATCATCATCATCATCATCATCATCTCATCATGATATCATCATCATCATCATCATCATCATCATCTCATCATGATATCATCATCATCATCATCTCATCATTATATCATCATCATCATCATCATCATCATCTCATCATGATATCATCATCATGATATCATCATCATCTCATCATGATATCATCATCATCATCATCTCATCATAATATCATCATCATCTCATCATGATATCATCATCATCATCATCATCTCATCATGATATCATCATCATCATCTCATCATGATATCATCATCATCATCTCATCATGTTATCATCATCATCATCTCATCATGATATCATCATCATCATCATCATCATCTCATCATGATATCATCATCATCATTATCATCTCATCATGATATCATCATCATCATCTCATCATGATATCATCATCATCATCTCATCATGTTATCATCATCATCATCATCATCTCATCATGATATCATCATCATGATATCATCATCATCATCATCTCATCATGATATCATCATCATCATCTCATCATGGTATCATCATCATCATCTCATCATGTTATCATCATCATCATCTCATCATGATATCATCATCATCATCATCATCTCATCATGATATCATCATCATCATCATCATCTCATCATGATATCATCATCATGATATCATCATCATCATCTCATCATGATATCATCATTATCATCATCATCATCATCATCTCATCATGATATCATCATCATGATATCATCATCATCATCTCATCATCATCATGATATCATCATCATCATCTCATGATATCATCATCATGATATCATCATCATCATCTCATCATGTTATCATCATCATCATCTCATCATGATATCATCATCATCATCATCATCATCATCATCTCATCATGATATCATCATCATGATATCATCATCATCATCTCATCATATCATCATCATGATATCATCATCATCATCATCTCATGATATCATCATCATGATATCATCATCATCATCTCATCATCATGATATCATCATCATCATCTCATCATGATATCATCATCATCATCTCATCATGTTATCATCATCATCATCATCATCATCTCATCATGATATCATCATCATCTCATCATGATATCATCAGCATCATCATCATCATCATCATCATCATCATCATCATCATCTCATCATGATATCATCATCATCTCATCATGATATCATCAGCATCATCATCATCATCATCATCATCATCTCATCATGATATCATCATCATCATCATCATCATCATCATCATCTCATCATGATATCATCATCATCATCATCTCATCATTATATCATCATCATCATCATCATCATCATCATCATCATCTCATCATGATATCATCATCATGATATCATCATCATCTCATCATGATATCATCATCATCTCATCATGATATCATCATCATCATCATCTCATCATAATATCATCATCATCTCATCATGATATCATCATCATCATCATCATCTCATCATGATATCATCATCATCATCTCATCATGATATCATCATCATCATCTCATCATGTTATCATCATCATCATCTCATCATGATATCATCATCATCATCATCATCATCATCATCTCATCATGATATCATCATCATGATATCATCATCATCATCTCATCATATCATCATCATGATATCATCATCATCATCATCTCATGATATCATCATCATGATATCATCATCATCATCTCATCATCATGATATCATCATGATATCATCATCATCATCATCATCATCATCATCATCATCTCATCATGATATCATCATCATGATATCATCATCATCTCATCATGATATCTTTATCATCTCATCATGATATCATCATCATAATATCATCATCATCTCATCATGATATCATCATCATGATATCATCGTCATCTTATCATGATATCATCATCATCATCATCATCTCATCATGATACCATCATCATCATCTCATCATGATATCATCATCATCTCATCATGATATCATCAGCATCATCATCATCATCATCATCATCATCATCATCATCTCATCATGATATCATCATCATCTCATCATGATATCATCAGCATCATCATCATCATCATCATCATCTCATCATGATATCATCATCATCATCATCATCATCATCATCATCATCATCTCATCATGATATCATCATCATCATCATCTCATCATTATATCATCATCATCATCATCATCATCATCTCATCATGATATCATCATCATGATATCATCATCATCTCATCATGATATCATCATCATCATCATCTCATCATAATATCATCATCATCTCATCATGATATCATCATCATCATCATCATCTCATCATGATATCATCATCATCATCTCATCATGATATCATCATCATCATCTCATCATGTTATCATCATCATCATCTCATCATGATATCATCATCATCATCATCATCATCATCTCATCATGATATCATCATCATCATCATCATCTCATCATGATATCATCATCATCATCTCATCATGATATCATCATCATCATCTCATCATGTTATCATCATCATCATCATCATCTCATCATGATATCATCATCATGATATCATCATCATCATCATCTCATCATGATATCATCATCATCATCTCATCATGGTATCATCATCATCATCTCATCATGTTATCATCATCATCATCTCATCATGATATCATCATCATCATCATCATCTCATCATGATATCATCATCATCATCATCATCTCATCATGATATCATCATCATGATATCATCATCATCATCTCATCATGATATCATCATTATCATCATCATCATCATCTCATCATGATATCATCATCATGATATCATCATCATCATCTCATCATCATCATGATATCATCATCATCATCTCATGATATCATCATCATGATATCATCATCATCATCTCATCATGTTATCATCATCATCATCTCATCATGATATCATCATCATCATCATCATCATCATCATCTCATCATGATATCATCATCATGATATCATCATCATCATCTCATCATATCATCATCATGATATCATCATCATCATCATCTCATGATATCATCATCATGATATCATCATCATCATCTCATCATCATGATATCATCATCATCATCTCATCATGATATCATCATCATCATCTCATCATGTTATCATCATCATCATCATCATCATCATCTCATCATGATATCATCATCATCTCATCATGATATCATCAGCATCATCATCATCATCATCATCATCATCATCATCATCATCTCATCATGATATCATCATCATCTCATCATGATATCATCAGCATCATCATCATCATCATCATCATCATCTCATCATGATATCATCATCATCATCATCATCATCATCATCATCTCATCATGATATCATCATCATCATCATCTCATCATTATATCATCATCATCATCATCATCATCATCTCATCATGATATCATCATCATGATATCATCATCATCTCATCATGATATCATCATCATCTCATCATGATATCATCATCATCATCATCTCATCATAATATCATCATCATCTCATCATGATATCATCATCATCATCATCATCTCATCATGATATCATCATCATCATCTCATCATGATATCATCATCATCATCTCATCATGTTATCATCATCATCATCTCATCATGATATCATCATCATCATCATCATCTCATCATGTTATCATCATCATCATCTCATCATGATATCATCATCATCATCATCATCATCATCATCTCATCATGATATCATCATCATCATCTCATCATCATCATCTCATCATGATATCATCATCATCATCTCATCATGATATCATCATCATCATCTCATCATGTTATCATCATCATCATCATCATCATCATCATCATCATCTCATCATGATATCATCATCATGATATCATCATCATCATCATCTCATCATGATATCATCATCATCATCTCATCATGGTATCATCATCATCATCTCATCATGTTATCATCATCATCATCTCATCATGATATCATCATCATCATCATCATCTCATCATGATATCATCATCATGATATCATCATCATCATCTCATCATGATATCATCATCATCATCATCATCATCTCATCATGATATCATCATCATGATATCATCATCATCATCTCATCATATCATCATCATGATATCATCATCATCATCTCATGATATCATCATCATGATATCATCATCATCATCTCATCATGTTATCATCATCATCATCTCATCATGATATCATCATCATCATCATCATCATCATCTCATCATGATATCATCATCATGATATCATCATCATCTCATCATATCATCATCATGATATCATCATCATCATCATCTCATGATATCATCATCATGATATCATCATCATCATCTCATCATCATGATATCATCATGATATCATCATCATCATCATCATCATCATCATCATCATCATCATCTCATCATGATATCATCATCATGATATCATCATCATCTCATCATGATATCTTCATCATCTCATCATGATATCATCATCATAATATCATCATCATCTCATCATGATATCATCATCATGATATCATCATCATCTTATCATGATATCATCATCATCATCATCATCTCATCATGATACCATCATCATCATCTCATCATGATATCATCATCATCATCATCTCATCATGATACCATCATCATCATCATCATCATCATCATCATCATCATCTCATCATGATATCATCATCATCTCATCATGATATCATCAGCATCATCATCATCATCATCATCATCTCATCATGATATCATCATCATCATCATCATCATCATCATCTCATCATGATATCATCATCATCATCATCTCATCATTATATCATCATCATCATCATCATCATCATCATCATCTCATCATGATATCATCATCATGATATCATCATCATCTCATCATGATATCATCATCATCATCTCATCATGATATCATCATCATCATCATCTCATCATAATATCATCATCATCTCATCATGATATCATCATCATCATCATCATCTCATCATGATATCATCATCATCATCTCATCATGATATCATCATCATGATCTCATCATGTTATCATCATCATCATCTCATCATGTTATCATCATCATCATCATCATCATCATCTCATCATGATATCATCATCATCTCATCATGATATCATCAGCATCATCATCATCATCATCATCATCATCATCATCATCATCTCATCATGATATCATCATCATCTCATCATGATATCATCAGCATCATCATCATCATCATCATCATCATCTCATCATGATATCATCATCATCATCATCATCATCATCATCATCTCATCATGATATCATCATCATCATCATCTCATCATTATATCATCATCATCATCATCATCATCATCTCATCATGATATCATCATCATGATATCATCATCATCTCATCATGATATCATCATCATCTCATCATGATATCATCATCATCATCATCTCATCATAATATCATCATCATCTCATCATGATATCATCATCATCATCATCATCTCATCATGATATCATCATCATCATCTCATCATGATATCATCATCATCATCTCATCATGTTATCATCATCATCATCTCATCATGATATCATCATCATCATCATCATCTCATCATGTTATCATCATCATCATCTCATCATGATATCATCATCATCATCATCATCATCATCATCTCATCATGATATCATCATCATCATCTCATCATCATCATCTCATCATGATATCATCATCATCATCTCATCATGATATCATCATCATCATCTCATCATGTTATCATCATCATCATCATCATCATCATCATCATCATCTCATCATGATATCATCATCATGATATCATCATCATCATCATCTCATCATGATATCATCATCATCATCTCATCATGGTATCATCATCATCATCTCATCATGTTATCATCATCATCATCTCATCATGATATCATCATCATCATCATCATCTCATCATGATATCATCATCATGATATCATCATCATCATCTCATCATGATATCATCATCATCATCATCATCATCTCATCATGATATCATCATCATGATATCATCATCATCATCTCATCATATCATCATCATGATATCATCATCATCATCTCATGATATCATCATCATGATATCATCATCATCATCTCATCATGTTATCATCATCATCATCTCATCATGATATCATCATCATCATCATCATCATCATCTCATCATGATATCATCATCATGATATCATCATCATCTCATCATATCATCATCATGATATCATCATCATCATCATCTCATGATATCATCATCATGATATCATCATCATCATCTCATCATCATGATATCATCATGATATCATCATCATCATCATCATCATCATCATCATCATCATCTCATCATGATATCATCATCATGATATCATCATCATCTCATCATGATATCTTCATCATCTCATCATGATATCATCATCATAATATCATCATCATCTCATCATGATATCATCATCATGATATCATCATCATCTTATCATGATATCATCATCATCATCATCATCTCATCATGATACCATCATCATCATCTCATCATGATATCATCATCATCATCATCTCATCATGATACCATCATCATCATCATCATCATCATCATCATCATCATCATCTCATCATGATATCATCATCATCTCATCATGATATCATCAGCATCATCATCATCATCATCATCATCTCATCATGATATCATCATCATCATCATCATCATCATCATCTCATCATGATATCATCATCATCATCATCTCATCATTATATCATCATCATCATCATCATCATCATCATCATCTCATCATGATATCATCATCATGATATCATCATCATCTCATCATGATATCATCATCATCATCTCATCATGATATCATCATCATCATCATCTCATCATAATATCATCATCATCTCATCATGATATCATCATCATCATCATCATCTCATCATGATATCATCATCATCATCTCATCATGATATCATCATCATGATCTCATCATGTTATCATCATCATCATCTCATCATGATATCATCATCATCATCATCATCATCTCATCATGATATCATCATCATCATCATCTCATCATGATATCATCATCATCATCTCATCATGATATCATCATCATCATCTCATCATGTTATCATCATCATCATCATCATCTCATCATGATATCATCATCATGATATCATCATCATCATCATCTCATCATGATATCATCATCATCATCTCATCATGGTATCATCATCATCATCTCATCATGTTATCATCATCATCATCTCATCATGATATCATCATCATCATCATCATCATCTCATCATGATATCATCATCATGATATCATCATCATCATCTCATCATGATATCATCATTATCATCATCATCATCATCTCATCATGATATCATCATCATGATATCATCATCATGATATCATCATCATCATCTCATCATGATATCATCATCATGATATCATCATCATCATCTCATGATATCATCATCATGATATCATCATCATCATCTCATCATGTTATCATCATCATCATCTCATCATGATATCATCATCATCATCATCATCATCATCTCATCATGATATCATCATCATCATCTCATCATATCATCATCATGATATCATCATCATCATCATCTCATGATATCATCATCATGATATCATCATCATCATCTCATCATCATGATATCATCATGATATCATCATCATCATCATCATCATCATCATCATCATCATCATCTCATCATGATATCATCATCATGATATCATCATCATCTCATCATGATATCTTCATCATCTCATCATGATATCATCATCATAATATCATCATCATCTCATCATGATATCATCATCATGATATCATCATCATCTTATCATGATATCATCATCATCATCATCATCTCATCATGATACCATCATCATCAGCTCATCATGATATCATCATCTCATCATGATATCATCATCATCATCATCATCATCTCATCATGATATCATCATCATCATCATCTCATCATGATATCATCATCACCATCATCTCATCATGATATCATCATCATCTCATCATGATATCATCATCATGATATCATCATCATCATCATCTCATCATGATATCATCATCATCATCATCATCTCATCATGATATCATCATCATTATCATCATCATCTCATCATTATATCATCATCATTATATCATCATCATCATCATCATCTCATCATTATATCATCATCATCTCATCATGATATCATCATCATGATATCATCATCATCATCATCATCTCATCATGATATCATCATCATCATCATCATCATTATCATCATCTAATCATAATATCATCATCATCTCATCATGATATCATCATCATCATCTCATCATGATATCATCATCATCATCTCATCATGATATCATCATCATCATCATCATCTCATCATGTTATCATCATCATCATCATCATCATCATCATCATCATCATCATCATCTCATCATGATATCATCATCATCATCATCATCATCATCATCATCTCATCATGATATCATCATCATGATATCATCATCATCATCATCATCTCATCATGATATCATCATCATGATATCATCATCATCATCATCTCATCACGATATCATCATCATCAGCTCATCATGGTATCATCATCATCTCATCATATCATCAACATCATCTCATCATGATATCATCATCATGATATCATCATCATCATCATCATCTCATCATGATATCATCATCATCATCTCATCATTATATCATCATTATCATCATCATCTCATCATGATATCATCAAGATATCATCATTATCATCTCATCATGATATCATCATCATCATCATCATCATCATCATCATCTCATCATGATATCATCATCATCATCATCATCTCATCATGATATCATCATCATCATCATCTCATCATGATATCATCATCATCATCATCTCATCATGATATCATCATCATCATCTCATCATGATATCATCATCATCATCATCATCATCTCATCATGATATCATCATCATCTCATCATGATATCATCATCATCTCATCACGATATCATCATCATCAGCTCATCATGGTATCATCATCATCTCATCATGATATCATCATCATCTCATCATTATATCATCATCATCATCATCATCTCATCATGATATCATCATCATCTCATCATGATATCATCATCATCATCATCATCATCATCTCATCATGTTATCATCATCATCATCTCATCATGATATCATCATCATCATCATCATCATCATCATCATCATCTCATCATGATATCATCATCATCATCCTCATCATCATCTCATCATGATATCATCATCATCATCATCATCATCATCTCATCATGATATCATCATCATCATCATCTCATCATGTTATCATCATCATCATCTCACCATGATATCATCATCATCATCTCATCATGATATCATCATCATGATATCATCATCATCATCATCTCATCATGATATCATCATCATCATCTCATCATGATATCTTCATCATTATATCATAATCATGACATCATCATCATCATCATCATCATCATCATCTCATCATGATATCATCATCATCTCATCATGATATCATCATCATCATCATCATCTCATCATGATATCATCATCATCTCATCATGATATCATCACCATGATATCATCATCATCTCATCACGATATCATCATCATCAGCTCATCATGATATCATCATCATCTCATCATATCATCAACATCATCTCATCATGATATCATCATCATGATATCATCATCATCATCTCATCATGATATCATCATCATCTCATCATATCATCAACATCATCTCATCATGATATCATCATCATTATATCATCATCATCATCATCATCTCATCATGATATCATCATCATCTCATCATGATATCATCATCATCATCATCATCATCATCATCATCATCATCTCATCATGATATCATCATCATCTTATCACGATATCATCATCATCATCATCATCATCTCATCATGATATCACCATCATCATCCTCTCATCATTATATCATCATCATCATCTCATCATGATATCATCATCATGATATCATCATCATCATCATCTCATCATGATATCATCATCTCATCATGATATCATCATCATCATCATCATCTCATCATGATATCATCATCATGATATCATCATTATCATCTCATCATTATATCATCATCATCATCATCATCTCATCATTATATCATCATCATCTCATCATGATATCATCATGATATCATCATCATCATCTCATCATGATATCATCATCATCATCATCATCATCATCATCTCATCATGATATCATCATCATCATCATATCATCATTATATCATCATCATCATCTCATCATGATATCATCATCATCATCATCATCTCATCATGATATCATCATCATCATCATCATCATCTCATCATGCTATCATCATCATCATCATCTCATAATGTTATCATCATCATCATCATCATCATCATCATCATCATCATCATCATCATCTCATCATGATATCATCATCATCTCATCATGATATAATCATCATCTCATCATGATATCATCATCATGATATCATCATCATCATCTCATCACGATATCATCATCATCAGCTCATCATGGTATCATCATCATCTCATCATGATATCATCATCATCTCATCATTATATCATCATCATCATCATCATCATCATCATCATCTCATCCTGATATCATCATCATCTCATCATGATATCATCATGATATCATCATTATCATCTCATCATTATATCATCATCATCATCATCATCATCTCATCATTATATCATCATCATCTCATCATGATATCATCATGATATCATCATCATCATCTCATCATGAAATCATCATCATCATCATCTCATCATGATATCATCATCATCATCATCATATCATCATGATATCATCTCATCATGAAATCATCATGATATCATCATCATCATCTCATCATTATATCATCATCATATCATCATCATATCATCATCATCATCTCATCATGATATCATCATCATGACATCATCATCAGCATCATCACCTCATCATGATATCATCATCATGATATCATCATCATCATCATCATCTCATCCTGATATCATCATCATCATCATCTCATCATGATATCATCATCATCTCATCATGATATCATCATCATCATCTCATCATGATATGATCATCATGATATCATCATCATGATATCATCATCATGATATCATCATCATCATCATCATCATCATCATCTCATCATGATATCATCATCATCATCATCATCATCATCATCATCATCATCATCATCATCATCATCATCTCATCATGATATCATCATCATCTCATCATGATATCATCATCATGATATCATCATCATGATATCATCATCATCATCTCATCATGATATCATCATCATCATCTCATCATGATATCATCATCATGATATCATCATCATTATCTTCATCATCTCAACATGATATCATCATCATGATATCATAATCATGATATCATCATCATCATCTCATCATGATATCATCATCATCATCATCATCATCATCATCATCATCATCATCTCATCATGATATCATCATCATCATCTCATCATGATATCATCATCATGATATCATCATCATGATATCATCATCATGATATCATCATCATCATCTCATCATGATATCATCATCATCATCTCATCATGATATCATCATCATGATATCATCATCATTATCTTCATCATCTCAACATGATATCATCATCATGATATCATAATCATGATATCATCATCATCTCATCATGATATCATCATCATCTCATCATGATATCATCATCATCATCATCATCATCATATCATCATGATATCATCATCATCTTATCACGATATCATCATCATCATCATCATCATCTCATCATGATATCATCATCTCATCATGATATCATCATCATGATATCATCATCATCTTATCATGATATCATCATCATCATCATCATCATCATCTCATCATGATACCATCATCATCATCTCATCATGATATCATCATCATGATATCATCATCATCATCTCATCATGATATCATCATCATCTTATCATGATATCATCATCATCATCATCATCATCTCATCATGATACCATCATCATCAGCTCATCACGATATCATCATCTCATCATGATATCATCATCATCATCATCATCATCATCTCGTCATGATATCATCATCATCATCATCTCATCATGATATCATCATCACCATCATCTCATCATGATATCATCATCATCTCATCATGATATCATCATCATGATATCATCATCATCATCATCATCTCATCATGATATCATCATCATCATCATCATCATCTCATCATGATATCATCATCATTATCATCATCATCTCATCATTATATCATCATCATTATATCATCATCATCATCATCTCATCATGATATCATCATCATGATATCATCATCATCATCATCTCATCACGATATCATCATCATCAGCTCATCATGGTATCATCATCATCTCATCATGACATCATCATCATCTTATCATTATATCATCATCATCATCATTATCTCATCATGATTTCATCATCATGATATCATCATCATCATCTCATCATGATATCATCATCATCATCTCATCATTATATCATCATCATCATCATCATCATCATCTCATCATGATATCATCATCATCTCATCATGATATCATCATCATCTCATCATGATATCATCATCATCTCATCATGATATCATCAGCATCATCATCATCATCATCATCATCATCATCATCATCATCTCATCATGATATCATCATCATCTCATCATGATATCATCAGCATCATCATCATCATCATCATCATCATCATCATCTCATCATGATATCATCATCATCATCATCATCATCATCATCTCATCATGATATCATCATCATCATCATCATCATCATCTCATCATGATATCATCATCATCTCATCATGATATCATCATCATCATCTCATCATGATATCATCATCATCTCATCATGATATCATCATCATCATCATCTCATCATAATATCATCATCATCTCATCATGATATCATCATCATCATCATCATCATCTCATCATGATATCATCATCATCATCATCTCATCATGATATCATCATCATCATCTCATCATGATATCATCATCATCATCTCATCATGTTATCATCATCATCATCTCATCATGATATCATCATCATCATCATCATCATCTCATCATGATATCATCATCATGATATCATCATCATCATCATCTCATCATGATATCATCATCATCATCTCATCATGATATCATCATCATCATCTCATCATGTTATCATCATCATCATCATCATCATCATCTCATCATGATATCATCATCATGATATCATCATCATGATATCATCATCATCATCATCTCATCATGATATCATCATCATCATCTCATCATGATATCATCATCATCATCTCATCATGTTATCATCATCATCATCTCATCATGATATCATCATCATCATCATCATCTCATCATGATATCATCATCATGATATCATCATCATCATCTCATCATGATATCATCATCATCATCATCATCATCATCTCATCATGATATCATCATCATGATATCATCATCATCATCTCATCATATCATCATCATGATATCATCATCATCACCTCATGATATCATCATCATGATATCATCATCTCATCATGTTATCATCATCATCATCTCATCATGATATCATCATCATCATCATCATCATCATCTCATCATGATATCATCATCATGATATCATCATCATCATCTCATCATATCATCATCATGATATCATCATCATCATCATCTCATGATATCATCATCATGATATCATCATCATCATCTCATCATCATGATATCATCATGATATCATCATCATCATCATCATCATCATCATCATCATCATCATCATCATCATCTCATCATGATATCATCATCATGATATCATCATCATCTCATCATGATATCTTCATCATCTCATCATGATATCATCATCATAATATCATCATCATCTCATCATGATATCATCATCATGATATCATCATCATCTTATCATGATATCATCATCATCATCATCATCTCATCATGATACCATCATCATCAGCTCATCATGATATCATCATCTCATCATGATATCATCATCATCATCATCATCATCTCATCATGATATCATCATCATCATCATCATCTCATCATGATATCATCATCACCATCATCTCATCATGATATCATCATCATCTCATCATGATATCATCATCATGATATCATCATCATCATCATCTCATCATGATATCATCATCATCATCATCTCATCATGATATCATCATCATTATCATCATCATCTCATCATTATATCATCATCATTATATCATCATCATCATCTCATCATGATATCATCATCATGATATCATCATCATCATCATCTCATCACGATATCATCATCATCAGCTCATCATGGTATCATCATCATCTCATCATGACATCATCATCATCTCATCATTATATCATCATCATCATCATCTCATCATGATATCATCATCATGATATCATCATCATCATCATCATCTCATCATGATATCATCATCATCATCATCATCTCATCATTATATCATCATCATCATCATCATCATCATCATCATCTCATCATGATATCATCATCATCTCATCATGATATCATCATCATGATATCATCATCATCTCATCATGATATCATCATCATTATCATCATCATCTCATCATTATATCATCATCATTATATCATCATCATCATCATCATCTCATCATGATATCATCATCATGATATCATCATCATCATCATCTCATCACGATATCATCATCATCAGCTCATCATGGTATCATCATCATCTCATCATGACATCATCATCATCTCATCATTATATCATCATCATCATCATCTCATCATGATATCATCATCATGATATCATCATCATCATCTCATCATGATATCATCATCATCATCATCATCTCATCATTATATCATCATCATCATCATCATCATCATCATCATCTCATCATGATATCATCATCATCTCATCATGATATCATCATCATCTCATCATGATATCATCAGCATCATCATCATCATCATCATCATCATCTCATCATGATATCATCATCATCTCATCATGATATCATCAGCATCATCATCATCATCATCATCATCTCATCATGATATCATCATCATCATCATCATCATCATCATCATCATCTCATCATGATATCATCATCATCTCATCATGATATCATCATCATCTCATCATGATATCATCATCATCTCATCATGATATCATCAGCATCATCATCATCATCATCATCATCATCATCATCTCATCATGATATCATCATCATCTCATCATGATATCATCAGCATCATCATCATCATCTCATCATGATATCATCATCATCATCATCATCATCATCATCTCATCATGATATCATCATCATCATCATCATCATCATCATCATCATCTCATCATGATATCATCATCATCTCATCATGATATCATCATCATCATCTCATCATGATATCATCATCATCTCATCATGATATCATCATCATAATATCATCATCATCTCATCATGATATCATCATCATCATCATCATCATCTCATCATGATATCATCATCATCATCTCATCATGATATCATCATCATCATCTCATCATGTTATCATCATCATCATCTCATCATGATATCATCATCATCATCATCATCATCTCATCATGATATCATCATCATGATATCATCATCATCATCATCTCATCATGATATCATCATCATCATCTCATCATGATATCATCATCATCATCTCATCATGTTATCATCATCATCATCTCATCATGCTATCATCATCATCATCATCATCATCATCTCATCATGATATCATCATCATGATATCATCATCATCATCTCATCATGATATCATCATCATCATCATCATCTCATCATGATATCATCATCATGATATCATCATCATCATCTCATCATATCATCATCATGATATCATCATCATCATCTCATGATATCATCATCATGATATCATCATCATCATCTCATCATGTTATCATCATCATCATCTCATCATGATATCATCATCATCATCATAATCATCATCATCTCATCATGATATCATCATCATGATATCATCATCATCATTTCATCATATCATCATCATGATATCATCATCATCATCATCTCATGATATCATCATCATGATATCATCATCATCATCTCATCATCATGATATCATCATGATATCATCATCATCATCATCTCATCATGATATCATCATCATCATCTCATCATGATATCATCATCATCATCTCATCATGTTATCATCATCATCATCTCATCATGATATCATCATCATCATCATCATCATCATCTCATCATGATATCATCATCATGATATCATCATCATCATCTCATCATCATGATATCATCATGATATCATCATCATCATCATCATCATCATCTCATCATGATATCATCATCATGATATCATCATCATCTCATCATGATATCTTCATCATCACATCATGATATCATCATCATAATATCATCATCATGATATCATCATCATGATATCATCATCATCTTATCATGATATCATCATCATCATAATCATCATCTCATCATGATACCATCATCATCAGCTCATCATGATATCATCATCTCATCATGACATCATCATCATCATCATCATCATCATCATCATCATCTCATCATGATATCATCATCATCTCATCATGATATCATCATCATCATCATCATCTCATCATGATATCATCATCATCTCATCATGATATCATCATCATGATATCATCATCATCTCATCACGATATCATCATCATCAGCTCATCATGATATCATCATCATCTCATCATATCATCAACATCATCTCATCATGATATCATCATCATGATATCATCATCATCATCTCATCATGATATCATCATCTCATCATTATATCATCATCATCATCATCTCATCATGATATCATCATCATCTCATCATGATATCATCATCATCATCATCATCATCATCATCATCATCATCTCATCATGATATCATCATCATCTTATCACGATATCATCATCATCATCATCATCATCATCATCATCATCTCATCATGATATCACCATCATCATCCTCTCATCATTATATCATCATCATCATCTCATCATGATATCATCATCATGATATCATCATCATCATCATCTCATCATGATATCATCATCATCATCATCTCATCATGATATCATCATCATCATCATCTCATCATGATATCATCATCATGATATCATCATTATCATCTCATCATTATATCATCATCATCATCATCTCATCATTATATCATCATCATCTCATCATGATATCATCATGATATCATCATCATCATCTCATCATGATATCATCATCATCATCATCATCATCATCATCATCTCATCATGATATCATCATCATCATCATATCATCATTATATCATCATCTCATCATGATATCATCATCATGATATCATCATCATCATCATCATCATCTCATCATGATATCATCATCATCATCATCATCTCATCATGCTATCATCATCATCATCATCTCATAATGTTATCATCATCATCATCATCATCTCATCATGATATCATCATCATCATCTCATCACGATATCATCATCATCAGCTCATCATGGTATCATCATCATCTCATCATGATATCATCATCATCTCATCATTATATCATCATCATCATCATCATCATCATCATCATCTCATCCTGATATCATCATCATCTCATCATGATATCATCATGATATCATCATTATCATCTCATCATTATATCATCATCATCATCATCATCATCATCATCTCATCATTATATCATCATCATCTCATCATGATATCATCATGATATCATCATCATCATCTCATCATGAAATCATCATCATCATCATCTCATCATGATATCATCATCATCATCATATCATCATGATATCATCTCATCATGAAATCATCATGATATCATCATCATCATCTCATCATGATATCATCATCATATCATCATCATATCATCATCATGATATCATCATCATGACATCATCATCAGCATCATCACCTCATCATGATATCATCATCATGATATCATCATCATCATCATCATCTCATCCTGATATCATCATCATCATCATCTCATCATGATATCATCATCATCTCATCATGATATCATCATCATCATCTCATCATGATATGATCATCATCATCATCATGATATCATCATCATGATATCATCATCATCATCATCTCATCATGATATCATCATCATCATCATCATCATCATCATCATCATCATCATCATCATCTCATCATGATATCATCATCATCATCTCATCATGATATCATCATCATGATATCATCATCATGATATCATCATCATCATCTCATCATGATATCATCATAATCATCTCATCATGATATCATCATCATGATATCATCATCATTATCTTCATCATCTCAACATGATATCATCATCATGATATCATAATCATGATATCATCATCATCATCTCATCATGATATCATCATCATCATCATCATCATCATCATCATCATCTCATCATGATATCATCATCATCATCTCATCATGATATCATCATCATGATATCATCATCATGATATCATCATCATCATCTCATCATGATATCATCATCATCATCTCATCATGATATCATCATCATGATATCATCATCATTATCTTCATAATCTCAACATGATATCATCATCATGATATCATAATCATGATATCATCATCATCTCATCATGATATCATCATCATCTCATCATGATATCATCATCATCATCATCATCATCATATCATCATGATATCATCATCATCTTATCACGATATCATCATCATCATCATCATCATCATCTCATCATGATATCATCATCATCATCTCATCATGATATCATCATCATCATCTCATCATGATATCATCATCATGATATCATCATCATCATCTCATCATGATATCATCATCATCTTATCATGATATCATCATCATCATCATCATCTCATCATTATATCATCATCATTATATCATCATCATCATCATCTCATCATGATATCATCATCATGATATCATCATCATCATCATCTCATCACGATATCATCATCATCAGCTCATCATGGTATCATCATCATCTCATCATGACATCATCATCATCTTATCATTATATCATCATCATCATCATCATCTCATCATGATTTCATCATCATGATATCATCATCATCATCTCATCATGATATCATCATCATCATCTCATCATTATATCATCATCATCATCATCATCATCTCATCATGATATCATCATCATCTCATCATGATATCATCATCATCTCATCATGATATCATCATCATCTCATCATGATATCATCAGCATCATCATCATCATCATCATCATCATCATCATCATCATCATCATCTCATCATGATATCATCATCATCTCATCATGATATCATCAGCATCATCATCATCATCATCATCATCATCATCTCATCATGATATCATCATCATGATATCATCATCATCATCATCATCTCATCATGATATCATCATCATCATCATCATCATCATCATCTCATCATGATATCATCATCATCTCATCATGATATCATCATCATCATCTCATCATGATATCATCATCATCTCATCATGATATCATCATCATCATCATCTCATCATAATATCATCATCATCTCATCATGATATCATCATCATCATCATCATCTCATAATGATATCATCATCATCATCTCATCATGATATCATCATCATCATCTCATCATGTTATCATCATCATCATCTCATCATGATATCATCATCATCATCATCATCATCTCATCATGATATCATCATCATGATATCATCATCATCATCATCTCATCATGATATCATCATCATCATCTCATCATGATATCATCATCATCATCTCATCATGTTATCATCATCATCATCATCATCATCTCATCATGATATCATCATCATGATATCATCATCATCATCATCATCTCATCATGATATCATCATCATCATCTCATCATGTTATCATCATCATCATCATCTCATCATGATATCATCATCATCATCATCATCTCATCATGATATCATCATCATGATATCATCATCATGATATCATCATCATCATCTCATCATGATATCATCATCATCATCATCATCATCTCATCATGATATCATCATCATGATATCATCATCATCATCTCATCATATCATCATCATGATATCATCATCATCATCTCATGATATCATCATCATGATATCATCATCATCATCTCATCATGTTATCATCATCATCATCTCATCATGATATCATCATCATCATCATCATCATCTCATCATGATATCATCATCATCATCATCTCATCATATCATCATCATGATATCATCATCATCATCATCTCATGATATCATCATCATGATATCATCATCATCATCTCATCATCATGATATCATCATGATATCATCATCATCATCATCATCATCATCATCATCATCATCATCATCATCATCATCATCTCATCATGATATCATCATCATGATATCATCATCATCTCATCATGATATCTTCATCATCTCATCATGATATCATCATCATAATATCATCATCATCTCATCATGATATCATCATCATGATATCATCATCATGATATCATCATCATCTTATCATGATATCATCATCATCATCATCATCTCATCATGATACCATCATCATCAGCTCATCATGATATCATCATCTCATCATGATATCATCATCATCATCATCATCATCTCATCATGATATCATCATCATCATCATCTCATCATGATATCATCATCACCATCATCTCATCATGATATCATCATCATCTCATCATGATATCATCATCATGATATCATCATCATCATCATCTCATCATGATATCATCATCATCATCATCTCATCATGATATCATCATCATTATCATCATCATCTCATCATTATATCATCATCATTATATCATCATCATCATCATCATCTCATCATGATATCATCATCATGATATCATCATCATCATCATCTCATCACGATATCATCATCATCAGCTCATCATGGTATCATCATCATCTCATCATGACATCATCATCATCTCATCATTATATCATCATCATCATCATCTCATCATGATATCATCATCATGATATCATCATCATCATCATCTCATCATGATATCATCATCATCATCATCTCATCATTATATCATCATCATCATCATCATCATCATCATCTCATCATGATATCATCATCATCTCATCATGATATCATCATCATGATATCATCATCATCTCATCATGATATCATCATCATCTCATCATGATATCATCAGCATCATCATCATCATCATCATCATCATCATCTCATCATGATATCATCATCATCTCATCATGATATCATCAGCATCATCATCATCATCATCTCATCATGATATCATCATCATCATCATCATCATCATCATCATCATCATCATCTCATCATGATATCATCATCATCATCATCATCTCATCATTATATCATCATCATCATCATCATCATCATCATCATCTCATCATGATATCATCATCATCTCATCATGATATCATCATCATGATATCATCATCATCTCATCATGATATCATCATCATCTCATCATGATATCATCATCATCATCATCTCATCACGATATCATCATCATCAGCTCATCATGGTATCATCATCATCTCATCATGACATCATCATCATCTCATCATTATATCATCATCATCATCATCTCATCATGATTTCATCATCATGATATCATCATCATCATCTCATCATGATATCATCATCATCATCTCATCATTATATCATCATCATCATCATCATCATCATCTCATCATGATATCATCATCATCTCATCATGATATCATCATCATCTCATCATGATATCATCATCATCTCATCATGATATCATCAGCATCATCATCATCATCATCATCATCATCATCATCATCATCATCATCATCATCTCATCATGATATCATCATCCTCATCTCATCATGATATCATCATCATCATCATCTCATCATTATATCATCATCATCATCATCATCATCATCTCATCATGATATCATCATCATCTCATCATGATATCATCATCATGATATCATCATCATCTCATCATGATATCATCATCATCTCATCATGATATCATCATCATCATCATCTCATCACGATATCATCATCATCAGCTCATCATGGTATCATCATCATCTCATCATGACATCATCATCATCTCATCATTATATCATCATCATCATCATCATCTCATCATGATTTCATCATCATGATATCATCATCATCATCTCATCATGATATCATCATCATCATCTCATCATTATATCATCATCATCATCATCATCATCATCATCATCTCATCATGATATCATCATCATCTCATCATGATATCATCATCATCATCATCATCATCATCATCATCTCATCATGATATCATCATCATCATCATCATCATCATCTCATCATGATATCATCATCATCTCATCATGATATCATCATCATCATCTCATCATGATATCATCATCATCTCATCATGATATCATCATCATAATATCATCATCATCTCATCATGATATCATCATCATCATCATCATCATCATCATCTCATCATGATATCATCATCATCATCTCATCATGATATCATCATCATCATCTCATCATGTTATCATCATCATCATCTCATCATGATATCATCATCATCATCATCATCTCATCATGATATCATCATCATCATCATCTCATCATGATATCATCATCATCATCTCATCAGGATATCATCATCATCATCTCATCATGTTATCATCATCATCATCTCATCATGCTATCATCATCATCATCATCATCATCATCATCATCATCTCATCATGATATCATCATCATGTTATCATCATCATCATCTCATCATGATATCATCATCATCATCATCATCTCATCATGATATCATCATCATGATATCATCATCATCATCTCATCATATCATCATCATGATATCATCATCATCATCTCATGATATCATCATCATGATATCATCATCATCATCTCATCATGTTATCATCATCATCATCTCATCATGATATCATCATCATCATCATCATCATCATCTCATCATGATATCATCATCATGATATCATCATCATCATCTCATCATATCATCATCATGATATCATCATCATCATCATCATCTCATGATATCATCATCATGATATCATCATCATCATCTCATCATCATGATATCATCATGATATCATCATCATCATCATCTCATCATGATATCATCATCATCATCTCATCATGATATCATCATCATCATCTCATCATGTTATCATCATCATCATCTCATCATGATATCATCATCATCATCATCTCATCATGATATCATCATCATGATATCATCATCATCATCTCATCATCATGATATCATCATGATATCATCATCATCATCATCATCATCATCATCATCATCATCATCTCATCATGATATCATCATCATGATATCATCATCATCTCATCATGATATCTTCATCATCACATCATGATATTATCATCATAATATCATCATCATCTCATCATGATATCATCATCATGATATCATCATCATCTTATCATGATATCATCATCATCATCTCATCATGATATCATCATCATCATCTCATCATTATATCATCATCATCATCATCATCATCATCATCTCATCATGATATCATCATCATCTCATCATGATATCATCATCATCTCATCATGATATCATCATCATCTCATCATGATATCATCAGCATCATCATCATCATCATCATCATCATCATCATCATCATCATCATCATCATCATCATCATGATATCATCATCCTCATCTCATCATGATATCATCATCATCATCATCATCTCATCATTATATCATCATCATCATCATCATCATCATCTCATCATGATATCATCATCATCTCATCATGATATCATCATCATGATATCATCATCATCTCATCATGATATCATCATCATCTCATCATGATATCATCATCATCATCATCTCATCACGATATCATCATCATCAGCTCATCATGGTATCATCATCATCTCATCATGACATCATCATCATCTCATCATTATATCATCATCATCATCTCATCATGATTTCATCATCATGATATCATCATCATCATCTCATCATGATATCATCATCATCATCTCATCATTATATCATCATCATCATCATCATCATCATCTCATCATGATATCATCATCATCTCATCATGATATCATCATCATCATCATCATCATCATCATCATCATCATCTCATCATGATATCATCATCATCATCATCATCATCATCATCTCATCATGATATCATCATCATCTCATCATGATATCATCATCATCATCTCATCATGATATCATCATCATCTCATCATGATATCATCATCATAATATCATCATCATCTCATCATGATATCATCATCATCATCATCATCATCATCATCATCTCATCATGATATCATCATCATCATCTCATCATGATATCATCATCATCATCTCATCATGTTATCATCATCATCATCTCATCATGATATCATCATCATCATCATCATCATCTCATCATGATATCATCATCATCATCATCTCATCATGATATCATCATCATCATCTCATCAGGATATCATCATCATCATCTCATCATGTTATCATCATCATCATCTCATCATGCTATCATCATCATCATCATCATCATCATCATCATCTCATCATGATATCATCATCATGATATCATCATCATCATCTCATCATGATATCATCATCATCATCATCATCTCATCATGATATCATCATCATGATATCATCATCATCATCTCATCATATCATCATCATGATATCATCATCATCATATCATGATATCATCATCATGATATCATCATCATCATCTCATCATGTTATCATCATCATCATCTCATCATGATATCATCATCATCATCATCATCATCATCATCTCATCATGATATCATCATCATGATATCATCATCATCATCTCATCATATCATCATCATGATATCATCATCATCATCATCATCTCATGATATCATCATCATGATATCATCATCATCATCTCATCATCATGATATCATCATGATATCATCATCATCATCATCTCATCATGATATCATCATCATCATCTCATCATGATATCATCATCATCATCTCATCATGTTATCATCATCATCATCTCATCATGATATCATCATCATCATCATCATCATCTCATCATGATATCATCATCATGATATCATCATCATGATATCATCATCATCATCTCATCATCATGATATCATCATGATATCATCATCATCATCATCATCATCATCATCATCATCATCATCTCATCATGATATCATCATCATGATATCATCATCATCTCATCATGATATCTTCATCATCACATCATGATATCATCATCATAATATCATCATCATCTCATCATGATATCATCATCATGATATCATCATCATCTTATCATGATATCATCATCATCATCATCATCTCATCATGATACCATCATCATCAGCTCATCATGATATCTTCATCTCATCATGATATCATCATCATCATCTCATCATGATATCATCATCATCATCTCATCATGATATCATCATCATAATATCATCATGTTATCATCATCATCATCTCATCATGAGATCATCATCATCATCATCATCATCTTTATCATCATCTAATCATAATATCATCATCATCTCATCATGATATCATCATCATCATCTCATCATGATATCATCATCATCATCATCTCATCATGTTATCATCATCATCATCATCATCATCATCATCTCATCATGATATCATCATCATCATCATCATCATCATCATCATCATCATCATCTCATCATGATATCATCATCATGATATCATCATCATCATCATCATCATCATCTCATCATGATATCATCATCATGATATCATCATCATCATCATCTCATCACGATATCATCATCATCATCTCATCATATCATCAACATCATCTCATCATGATATCATCATCATGATATCATCATCATCATCTCATGATATCATCATCATGATATCATCATCATCATCTCATCATGTTATCATCATCATCATCTCATCATGATATCATCATCATCATCATCATCATCATCATCATCATCATCTCATCATGATATCATCATCATGATATCATCATCATCATCTCATCATATCATCATCATGATATCATCATCATCATCTCATCATCATGATATCATCATGATATCATCATCATCATCATCTCATCATGATATCATCATCATGATATCATCATCATCATCTCATCATATCATCATCATGATATCATCATCATCATCTCATCATCATGATATCATCATGATATCATCATCATCATCATCTCATCATGATATCATCATCATCATCTCATCATGATATCATCATCATCATCTCATCATGTTATCATCATCATCATCTCATCATGATATCATCATCATCATCATCATCATCATCTCATCATGATATCATCATCATGATATCATCATCATCATCTCATCATCATGATATCATCATGATATCATCTTCATCATCATCATCATCATCATCTCATCATGATATCATCATCATGATATCATCATCATCTCATCATGATATCTTCATCATCACATCATGATATCATCATCATAATATCATCATCATCTCATCATGATATCATCATCATGATATCATCATCATCTTATCATGATATCATCATCATCATCATCATCATCTCATCATGATACCATCATCATCAGCTCATCATGATATCATCATCTCATCATGATATCATCATCATCATCATCATCATCTCATCATGATATCATCATCATCATCTCATCATGATATCATCATCATAATATCATCATGTTATCATCATCATCATCTCATCATGAGATCATCATCATCATCATCATCATCATTATCATCATCTAATCATAATATCATCATCATCTCATCATGATATCATCATCATCATCTCATCATGATATCATCATCATCATCTCATCATGATATCATCATCATCATCATCTCATCATGTTATCATCATCATCATCATCATCATCATCTCATCATGATATCATCATCATCATCATCTCATCACGATATCATCATCATCAGCTCATCATGGTATCATCATCATCTCATCATATCATCAACATCATCTCATCATGATATCATCATCATGATATCATCATCATCATCATCATCATCTCATCATGATATCATCATCATCATCTCATCATTATATCATCATTATCATCATCATCTCATCATGATATCATCAAGATATCATCATTATCATCTCATCATGATATCATTATCATCATCATCATCATCATCTCATCATGATATCATCATCATCATCATCATCATCATCATCTCATCATGATATCATCATCATCATCATCTCATCATGATATCATCATCATCATCATCTCATCATGATATCATCATCATCATCATCTCATCATGATATCATCATCATCATCATCTCATCATGATATCATCATCATTATCATCATCATCACATCATTATATCATCATCATCATCATCATCTCATCATGATATCATCATCATCTCATCATGATATCATCATCATCATCATCATCATCATCATCATCTCATCATGATATCATCATCATGATATCATCATCATCATCTCATCATATCATCATCATGATATCATCATCATCATCATCTCATGATATCATCATCATGATATCATCATCATCATCTCATCATCATGATATCATCATGATATCATCATCATCATCATCTCATCATGATATCATCATCATCATCTCATCATGATATCATCATCATCATCTCATCATGTTATCATCATCATCATCTCATCATGATATCATCATCATCATCATCATCATATCATCATGATATCATCATCATGATATCATCATCATCATCTCATCATCATGATATCATCATGATATCATCATCATCATCATTATCATCATCATCTCATCATGATATCATCATCATGATATCATCATCATCTCATCATGATATCTTCATCATCACATCATGATATCATCATCATAATATCATCATCATCTCATCATGATATCAAAATCATGATATCATCATCATCTTATCATGATATAATCATCATCATCATCATCATCTCATCATCATCATCATCATCATCTCATCATGATACCATCATCATCAGCTCATCATGATATCATCATCTCATCATGATATCATCATCATCATCATCATCATCTCATCATGATATCATCATCATCATCTCATCATGATATCATCATCATCATCTCATCATGTTATCATCATCATCATCTCATCATGATATCATCATCATCATCATCATCATCATTATCATCATCTAATCATAATATCATCATCATCTCATCATGATATCATCATCATCATCTCATCATGATATCATCATCATCATCATCTCATCATGTTATCATCATCATCATCATCATCATCATCTCATCATGATATCATCATCATCATCATCATCATCATCATCTCATCATGATATCATCATCATGATATCATCATCATCATCATCATCATCATCATCATCATCATCATCTCATCATGATATCATCATCATGATATCATCATCATCATCATCATCATCATCTCATCATGATATCATCATCATCATCATCATCATCATCTCATCATGATATCATCATCATCATCATCTCATCATGATATCATCATCATCATCATCTCATCATGATATCATCATCATTATCATCATCATCACATCATTATATCATCATCTCATCATGATATCATCATCATCTCATCATGATATCATCATCATCTCATCACGATATCATCATCATCAGCTCATCATGGTATCATCATCATCTCATCATGATATCATCATCATCTCATCATTATATCATCATCATCATCATCATCTCATCATGATATCATCATCATCATCATCTCATCATGTTATCATCATCATCATCATCTCATCATGATATCATCATCATCATCATCATCATCATCATCATCATCATCATCATCTCATCATGATATCATGATATCATCATCATGATATCATCATCATCATCATCATCATCATCTCATCATGATATCATCATCATCATCATCATCATCATCATCATCATCATCTCATCATGATATCATCATCATCTCATCATTATATCATCATCATCATCATCATCATCTCATCATGATATCATCATCATCATCGTCATCTCATCATGATATCATCATCATCATCATCATCATCATCATCATCAACATGATCATCATCATCATCTCATCATTATATCATCATCATCTCATCATGATATCATCATCATGATATCATCATCATCATCATCATCTCATCATGATATCATCATCATCATCATCATCATCATTATCATCATCTAATCATAATATCATCATCATCTCATCATGATATCATCATCATCATCTCATCATGATATCATCATCATCATCTCATCATGATATCATCATCATCATCTCATCATGTTATCATCATCATCATCATCATCTCATCATGATATCATCATCATCATCATCATCATCATCATCATCATCATCATCATCATCTCATCATGATATCATCATCATGATATCATCATCATCATCATCATCATCTCATCATGATATCATCATCATGATATCATCATCATCATCATCTCATCACGATATCATCATCATCAGCTCATCATGGTATCATCATCATCTCATCATATCATCAACATCATCTCATCATGATATCATCATCATGATATCATCATCATCATCATCATCTCATCATGATATCATCATCATCATCTCATCATTATATCATCATTATCATCATCATCTCATCAGGATATCATCAAGATATCATCATTATCATCTCATCATGATATCATTATCATCATCATCATCATCATCATCATCATCATCTCATCATGATATCATCATCATCATCATCATCATCTCATCATGATATCATCATCATCATCATCTCATCATGATATCATCATCATCATCATCTCATCATGATATCATCATCATTATCATCATCATCACATCATTATATCATCATCATCATCATCATCATCTCATCATGATATCATCATCATCTCATCATGATATCATCATCATCTCATCATGATATCATCATCATTATCATCATCATCACATCATTATATCATCATCATCATCATCATCATCTCATCATGATATCATCATCATCTCATCACGATATCATCATCATCAGCTCATCATGGTATCATCATCATCTCATCATGATATCATCATCATCTCATCATTATATCATCATCATCATCATCTCATCATGATATCATCATCATCTCATCATGATATCATCATCATCATCCTCATCATCATCTCATCATGATATCATCATCATCATCATCATCTCATCATGATATCATCATCATCATCATCTCATCATGTTATCATCATCATCATCATCTCACCATGATATCATCATCACCATCTCATCATGATATCATCATCATGATATCATCATCATCATCATCTCATCATGATATCATCATCATCATCTCATCATGATATCATCATCATTATATCATAATCATGACATCATCATCATCATCATCATCATCATCATCTCATCATGATATCATCATCATCTCATCATGATATCATCATCATCATCATCTCATCATGATATCATCATCATCTCATCATGATATCATCATCATGATATCATCATCATCTCATCACGATATCATCATCATCAGCTCATCATGATATCATCATCATCTCATCATATCATCAACATCATCTCATCATGATATCATCATCATGATATCATCATCATCATCATCATCTCATCATGATATCATCATCTCATCATTATATCATCATCATCATCATCATCTCATCATGATATCATCATCATCTCATCATGATATCATCATCATCATCATCATCATCATCATCTCATCATGATATCATCATCATCTTATCCCGATATCATCATCATCATCATCATCATCATCTCATCATGATATCACCATCATCATCCTCTCATCATTATATCATCATCATCATCTCATCATGATATCATCATCATGATATCATCATCATCATCTCATCATGATATCATCATCATCATCTCATCATGATATCATCATCATCATCATCTCATCATGATATCATCATCATGATATCATCATTATCATCTCATCATTATATCATCATCATCATCATCATCATCTCATCATTATATCATCATCATCTCATCATGATATCATCATGATATCATCATCATCATCATCTCATCATGATATCATCATCATCATCATCATCATCATCATCATCATCTCATCATGATATCATCATCATCATATCATCATTATATCATCATCATCATCTCATCATGATATCATCATCATGATATCATCATCATCATCATCATCATCTCATCATGATATCATCATCATCATCATCTCATCATGCTATCATCATCATCATCATCTCATAATGTTATCATCATCATCATCATCATCATCATCATCTCATCATGATATCATCATCATCTCATCATGATATCATCAACATCATCATCTCATCATGATATCATCATCATGATATCATCATCATCATCTCATCACGATATCATCATCATCAGCTCATCATGGTATCATCATCATCTCATCATGATATCATCATCATCTCATCATTATATCATCATCATCATCATCATCATCTCATCCTGATATCATCATCATCTCATCATGATATCATCATCTCATCATGATATCATCATCATCTCATCATTATATCATCATCATCATCATCATCATCTCATCCTGATATCATCATCATCTCATCATGATATCATCATCTCATCATGATATCATCATGATATCATCATTATCATCTCATCATTATATCATCATCATCATCATCATCATCATCATCTTATCATTTTATCATCATCATCTCATCATGATATCATCATCATCATCATCTCATCATGATATCATCATCATCATCATCATCATCATATCATCATGATATCATCATCATCTCATCATGATATCATCATCATCATCTCATCATGATATCATCATCATATCATCATCATATCATCATCATCATCTCATCATGATATCATCATCATGACATCATCATCAGCATCATCACCTCATCATGATATCATCATCATGATATCATCATCATCATCTCATCCTGATATCATCATCATCATCATCTCATCATTATATCATCATCATCTCATCATGATATCATCATCATCATCTCATCATGATATCATCATCATGATATCATCATCATGATATCATCATCATCATCTCATCATGATATCATCATCATCATCTCATCATGATATCATCATCATCATCATCTCATCATGTTATCATCATCATCATCATCATCATCATCTCACCACGATATCACCATCATCATCCTCTCATCATTATATCATCATCATCATCTCATCATGATATCATCATCATGATATCATCATCATCATCTCATCATGATATCACCATCATCATCTCATCATGATATCATCATCATCATCATCATCATCTCATCATGATATCATCATCATGATATCATCATTATCATCTCATCATTATATCATCATCATCATCATCATCTCATCATTATATCATCATCATCTCATCATGATATCATCATGATATCATCATCATCATCATCTCATCATGATATCATCATCATCATCATCATCATCATCATCATCATCTCATCATGATATCATCATCATCATCATATCATCATTATATCATCATCATCATCTCATCATGATATCATCATCATGATATCATCATCATCATCATCATCATCATCATCTCATCATGATATCATCATCATCATCATCTCATCATGCTATCATCATCATCATCATCTCATAATGTTATCATCATCATCATCATCATCATCATCTCATCATGATATCATCATCATCTCATCATGATATCATCATCATCATCATCTCATCATGATATCATCATCATGATATCATCATCATCATCTCATCACGATATCATCATCATCAGCTCATCATGGTATCATCATCATCTCATCATGATATCATCATCATCTCATCATTATATCATCATCATCATCATCATCATCATCATCTCATCCTGATATCATCATCATCTCATCATGATATCATCATCTCATCATGATATCATCATGATATCATCATTATCATCTCATCATTATATCATCATCATCATCATCATCATCATCATCATCATCATCTCATCATTATATCATCATCATCTCATCATGATATCATCATGATATCATCATCATCATCTCATCATGAAATCATCATCATCATCATCATCTCATCATGATATCATCATCATCATCATCATCATCATATCATCATGATATCATCATCATCTCATCATGATATCATCATCATCATCTCATCATGATATCATCATCATATCATCATCATATCATCATCATCATCTCATCATGATATCATCATCATGACATCATCATCAGCATCATCACCTCATCATGATATCATCATCATGATATCATCATCATCATCTCATCCTGATATCATCATCATCTCATCATTATATCATCATCATCTCATCATGATATCATCATCATCATCTCATCATGATATCATCATCATGATATCATCATCATGATATCATCATCATCATCTCATCATGATATCATCATCATCATCTCATCATGATATCATCATCATCATCATCTCATCATGTTATCATCATCATCATCATCATCATCATCTCATCATGATATCATCATCATCATCATCATCATCATCATCATCATCATCATCATCATCATCATCATCATCATCATCATCTCATCATGATATCATCATCATGATATCATCATCATCATCATCATCATCTCATCATGATATCATCATCATGATATCATCATCATCATCATCTCATCACGATATCATCATCATCAGCTCATCATGGTATCATCATCATCTCATCAACATCATCTCATCATGATATCATCATCATGATATCATCATCATCATCATCATCATCTCATCATGATATCATCATCATCATCTCATCATTATATCATCATTATCATCATCATCTCATCATGATATCATCAAGATATCATCATTATCATCTCATCATGATATCATCATCATCATCATCATCATCATCATCATCATCTCATCATGATATCATCATCATCATCATCTCATCATGATATCATCATCATCATCATCTCATCATGATATCATCATCATTATCATCATCATCACATCATTATATCATCATCATCATCATCATCATCATCTCATCATGATATCATCATCATCTCATCATGATATCATCATCATCTCATCACGATATCATCATCATCAGCTCATCATGGTATCATCATCATCTCATCATGATATCATCATCATCTCATCATTATATCATCATCATCATCATCATCTCATCATGATATCATCATCATCTCATCATGATATCATCATCATCATCCTCATCATCATCTCATCATGATATCATCATCATCATCTCATCATGATATCATCATCATCATCATCATCTCATCATGTTATCATCATCATCATCTCACCATGATATCATCATCATCATCTCATCATGATATCATCATCATGATATCATCATCATCATCATCATCATCTCATCATGATATCATCATCATCATCTCATCATGATATCATCATCATTATATCATAATCATGACATCATCATCATCATCATCATCTCATCATGATATCATCATCATCTCATCATGATATCATCATCATCATCATCATCTCATCATGATATCATCATCATCTCATCATGATATCATCATCATGATATCATCATCATCTCATCACGATATCATCATCATCAGCTCATCATGATATCATCATCATCTCATCATATCATCAACATCATCTCATCATGATATCATCATCATGATATCATCATCATCATCATCATCTCATCATGATATCATCATCATCTCATCATTATATCATCATCATCATCATCATCTCATCATGATATCATCATGATATCATCATCATCTCATCATGATATCATCATCATCATCGTCATCTCATCATGATATCATCATCATCATCATCAACATCATCATCATCATCTCATCATTATATCATCATCATCTTCTCTGGGAGTCTCTTTACTTTGAAGGCCATTTAACTGGAAGGAGCAGGCGAATAGTGAGCCAGGCGAATACAAGGGAGCAGCTTCTAAAGTGAAAAAGCTTCTTAAGTGTGGGAGTTAGAAGGAAAGTATATTTTGATTTTTACTGCAAGGGGAGCACTGTTTATTTTGTGTGCATTTTTGATAAAGATTGGTTGAAAAAAAAAAAAAAAAACTGTTTGGAGGGAAAAGGTTTGCAAGGCTGTTTGCAATCAGTTAATTAACCTTCTCTGGGAGTCTCTTTACTTTGAAGGCCATTTAACTGGAAGGAGCAGGCGAATAGTGAGCCAGGCGAATACAAGGGAGCAGCTTCTAAAGTGAAAAAGCTTCTTAAGTGTGGGAGTTAGAAGCAAAGAAGGAAAGTATATTTTGATTTTTACTGCAAGGGGAGCACTGTTTATTTTGTGTGCATTTTTGATAAAGATTGGTTGAAAAAAAAAAAAAAAAAACTGTTTGGAGGGAAAAGGTTTGCAAGGCTGTTTGCAATCAGTTAATTAACCTTCTCTGGGAGTCTCTTTACTTTGAAGGCCATTTAACTGGAAGGAGCAGGCGAATAGTGAGCCAGGCGAATACAAGGGAGCAGCTTCTAAAGTGAAAAAGCTTCTTAAGTGTGGGAGTTAGAAGCAAAGAAGGAGTTAAAAGGAAAGAAGGAGGGTAAAGTATACATCTTTTATATTTTTATTTTATTCTATTTTTAATTTTGTGGTTTACACTAGAGAGCATGTTGGACAATGCCACTAAGTGCATGTCTTGCAGCATGTATGCGGTCTTGGAGCAAGTTCCCCAGGGTCCATACCACTGCTGCAGATGTGAGCAGGTTGCTGCTTTGGAAAATATAATATTAGATCTAAAGAGGCAACTGGCAACACTTAGGGACATAAGCAACATGGAGCGGAGTTTACTGCTCACAGAGCAGGCATTGGCTGGGGCCAGTGTAGAGGAGGGTGATGATGGAGGGGAAGAGGTTTCTAGGGCAGAGAGCTGGGTTAGTTGTGTAAGGGGCAGTAGGGGTCGGAGAGCTAGGGAGGCTTGTTCTGAGCTGGTTCACCCCAACATGTTTGCCAGCTTGTGTGAGGATGCTGGGGGGATTAGCTCAGAAGAGGCATTTCTGGGGCAGGCGGACTCTCCTAGCAGCCAGGTGAGTAGCCTCTCCAGCGCAGTTGGGAGCCAGGACACTAGGAAGGCTAGACAGGTTGTGGTGGTAGGGGATTCTATTATTAGGAAGGTAGATAGGGTAATCTGTCGCCAGGACCCCGAATGCCGAACTGTGTGTTGTCTCCCGGGTGCTCGGGTTCGGCATGTTGCGGAACGGGTAGGCAGATTATTGGGAGGGGCTGGGCATGATCCAGCGGTCATAGTACACATTGGTACTAATGACAAAGTAAATGGTAGGTGGGGGGTCCTTAAAAATGATTTTAGGGAACTAGGAAAGAAGCTAAAGGAAAGGACCTCCAAGGTAATATTCTCGGAAATATTACCAGTACCACGCGCTACGTCAGGGAGACAGCGGGAGCTTAGGGAGATTAATGCGTGGTTGCGAAGGTGGTGCAAGCAAGAGGGATTTGGGTTCTTGGAGCACTGGGCAGACTTTGCAGTCGGCTACAGACTCTTTGGACGGGATGGGCTGCACCTCAATGATGAGGGGGCTGCAGTATTAGGGGCGAGGATGGCTAGAGGATTAGATGAGCTTTTAAACTAAGCTCTGGGGGGGAGGGTCAAGATCAAAAAGAAGCAATGGTAGCTAGGGTAGATTGGAAGGTGGGTCTAGCTATGGGAGAGGAGGAAAGCAGTGGTGGGGTTAACATAGACCAAAGGGAGGTCCATATAATTAAACCTGCACACATTAAGTGTTTGTCAACTAAACAGAAAATGGGTAGTAATCTCAAATGTCTTTTAGCAAATGCAAGAAGCTTGACAAACAAAATGGGTGAGCTGGAGATACTGGTAAGTGCTGAACAGTATGATTTAATCGGAATCACAGAAACGTGGTGGGATGAGACCCACGACTGGTCAGTTAATTTACAAGGTTACTCACTTTTTAGAAAGGACAGAGTAAATAGAAAAGGGGGAGGGATTTGTCTGTATGTAAATCCTAAATTAAATCCCAGTATTAAAGAAGGTGTACATGATGTAACTGGAACTGATGTGGAGACACTGTGGGTGGAGATTAGCTTAGACGCTAAAAAGAATCGCACATTACTTGTAGGTGTATGCTACAAGCCACCAAATATTAGCATTGATGGAGAAGATCAGCTTTTATTACAAATTGAAAAGGCTGCAAATATGAATGAAGTTCTAATCATGGGAGATTTTAATTACCCAGATATAGATTGGAAGTGTGGCACAACTAGTTCAGCTAGGGGCAGCAAGTTTCTGGACCTGCTTAATAACAAATTTATGGCACAATTAGTAGACACCCCAACTAGAATGGATGCCTGTCTGGATTTGATAATAACAAACAATGAGGAGCTTATCTCAAACATCCAAATAAGAGAACACTTGGGGAACAGTGACCATAATATGGTCTCATTTGAGATTAATGCAAAAAAGCAAATTGGTAAATACGCCACCAAAACACTTAATTTTAGAAGGGCTAACTTTGATGGACTAAGGGCATCGACTGAACATTTAGACTGGGAACGATTGTTTTCTGGACTAAACACAGAAGACAAGTGGAATGCCTTTAAGCACACATTACAAAAGTACACATCCCAATATATACCTTTGGGAAACAAATACAAAAGACAAAAATCGAAACCAATGTGGCTTACAGGTAACGTGAAACAGGAAGTACAAAACAAGAAAATGGCATTCAAACATTATAAAAACACGGGATCAGCATTATCATTTATAGAGTACAAAGAGGCCAACAAAGCCTGCAAAAAGGCAATTAAAATGGCTAAATTGGAAAATGAGAAAAGGGTTGCCAAGGAGAGTAAAACTAACCCCAAAATGTTTTATAAATATATAAATGGAAAAAAGCTAAAGAGGGAAAATGTTGGGCCCTTGTTATCCCAAATGGGAAATTTGGTAAGTGAGGACAGAGAGAAAGCAGACATTTTAAATACTTTTTTTTCTTCTGTTTATACTAAGGAAGAGCAGATGGACGAGCCCCTGCTACAGGAAGTTATGGGACATTCGCTGCAAACATGGGATTGGCTGACACAGGAAAAAGTGCTTAAGCAATTAAACTCTGTTAAGATAGACAAGGCCCCAGGACCAGATGGTATACACCCAAGGGTACTTAGAGAGTTAAGCATAATTCTGGCCAGACCACTATTCATGATCTTTAGGGATTCATTCAGTTCAGGTACAGTGCCAACAGACTGGCGAAAGGCGGATGTCATTCCAATATTTAAAAAGGGATCAAAATCTCTGCCAGGTAATTATAGGCCAGTGAGCTTGACATCTGTAGTGGGGAAACTATTTGAAGGATTGCTAAAGGTATACACTCAAGAATACATCTTGAACCAGAATATAATTAGTAAAAGTCAACATGGTTTTGTGAAAGACAGGTCTTGTCAAACAAACTTAATAACATTCTATGAAGAAGTCAGTAAAAATATAGATCTAGGTGTGGCAGTTGATGTGATCTATTTGGATTTTGCGAAAGCATTTGATACAGTTCCACACAAAAGGTTACTCTACAAATTGAGAGAAATAGGTTTGGGGGCAAATGTGTGTATGTGGATTGAAAATTGGCTAAAAGATAGAACACAAAGGGTTGTTGTAAATGGAAAATCCTCAAATTGGACAAGGGTATTAAGCGGAGTACCTCAGGGGTCTGTTTTGGGCCCTCTTCTTTTTAATTTGTTTATTAATGATCTGCCACATTGTGCTGAGAGCCATGTCACTGTGTTTGCGGACGACACTAAATTAGGTAAGGCAATAAAGACTAATCTTGATGTTTTTTCTTTACAGGAAGATTTGGACAGAGTGGGGGACTGGGCAGTAAAGTGGCAAATGAGGTTCAATATAGACAAATGTAAAGTTATGCATTATGGGAAAAATAATAACAAAGCAACATATACGTTAAATGGTTTTTCCCTGGGAAAAACTACTAATGAAAAGGATTTAGGAATAATTATAGACAACAAACTTGGCAACAGTGCCCAATGCCAGTCATCAGCTGCAAGGGCCAATAAGATATTGGCATGTATAAAACGAGGTATAGATTCACGGGAGGAGGATATCATCTTGCCTCTTTACAAATCAATGGTAAGACCTCACCTTGAATATGCAGTACAATTCTGGGCACCAGTCCTTAAAAAGGATATTAAGGAACTAGAAAAAGTGCAAAGGAGAGCTACAAAATTAATAAGGGGTTTGGAGGATCTTAGTTATGAAGAGAGAGTTCGAAAATTGAATTTATATACGTTAGAAAAAAGGCGTCTCAGAGGGGATATGATAACATTATATAAATATTTGCAGGGCCAATATAAAGAGCTCTCCAGGGACCTGTTCATTAACAGAAAGGTACAAAGAACAAGAGGTCACCCCCTCAGACTGGAAGAGCAAAGATTTCATAGACAGCAAAGGAAGGGATTCTTTACGGTTAGGACAATAAAGTTATGGAACTCCCTGCCAAGAGAGGTAGTGCTAGCAACCACAATAGATGCATTTAAAAATGGTTTGGATGTTTTTTTAGGAAAGCAGAACATACAGGGCTATTAATAATAGAATAAGCATTAATAAAAGAGCTTATTGATCCAAGGAGAAATCTGATTGCCTCTTGGAGTCAAGAAGGAATTTTTTCCCCCAGGAGGCAAAATTCGAAATAGCTTCCTTAGGGGTTTTTTTGCCTTCTTTTGGATCAAAAGCTGTAATGATAGGTAGAAGGGTTGAACTTGATGGACTTGTGTCTTTTTTCAACCTAAATTACTATGTTACTATGTTACTATGTTACTATCATCTCATCATGATATCATCATCATGATATCATCATCATCATCATCATCTCATCATGATATCATCATCATCATCATCATCATCATTATCATCATCTAATCATAATATCATCATCATCTCATCATGATATCATCATCATCATCTCATCATGATATCATCATCATCATCTCATCATGATATCATCATCATCATCATCATCTCATCATGTTATCATC
>JAYKOZ010000093.1:1955000-2012500 GCA_036172795.1 Pelodytes ibericus
ATATCATCATCATCATCATCTCATCATGATATCATCATCATTATCATCATCATCACATCATTATATCATCATCATCATCATCATCATCTCATCATGATATCATCATCATCTCATCATGATATCATCATCATCTCATCACGATATCATCATCATCAGCTCATCATGGTATCATCATCATCTCATCATGATATCATCATCATCTCATCATTATATCATCATCATCATCATCATCTCATCATGATATCATCATCATCTCATCATGATATCATCATCATCATCCTCATCATCATCTCATCATGATATCATCATCATCATCTCATCATGATATCATCATCATCATCATCTCATCATGTTATCATCATCATCATCTCACCATGATATCATCATCATCATCTCATCATGATATCATCATCATGATATCATCATCATCATCATCTCATCATGATATCATCATCATCATCTCATCATGTTATCATCATCATTATATCATAATCATGACATCATCATCATCATCATCATCATCATCATCATCATCATCTCATCATGATATCATCATCATCTCATCATGATATCATCATCATCATCATCATCTCATCATGATATCATCATCATCTCATCATGATATCATCATCATGATATCATCATCATGATATCATCATCATCTCATCACGATATCATCATCATCAGCTCATCATGATATCATCATCATCTCATCATATCATCAACATCATCTCATCATGATATCATCATCATGATATCATCATCATCATCATCATCTCATCATGATATCATCATCATCTCATCATTATATCATCATCATCATCATCATCATCTCATCATGATATCATCATCATCTCATCATGATATCATCATCATCTCATCATGATATCATCATCATCATCCCATCATGATATCATCATCATCATCGTCATCTCATCATGATATCATCATCATCATCATCAACATCATCATCATCATCATCTCATCATTATATCATCATCATCTCATCATGATATCATCATCATGATATCATCATCATCATCTCATCATGATATCATCATCATCATCATCATCATTATCATCATCTAATCATATTATCATCATCATCTCATCATGATATCATCATCATCATCTCATCATGATATCATCATCATCATCTCATCATGATATCATCATCATCATCATTATCTCATCATGTTATCATCATCATCATCATCATCATCATCTCATCATGATATCATCATCATCATCATCATCATCATCATCATCATCATCATCATCATCTCATCATGATATCATCATCATGATATCATCATCATCATCATCATCTCATCACGATATCATCATCATCATCTCATCATGGTATCATCATCATCTCATCATATCATCAACATCATCTCATCATGATATCATCATCATGATATCATCATCATCATCATCTCATCATGATATCATCATCATCATCTCATCATTATATCATCATTATCATCATCATCTCATCATGATATCATCAAGATATCATCATTATCATCTCATCATGATATCATCATCATCATCATCATCATCATCATCATCTCATCATGATATCATCATCATCATCATCTCATCATTATCATCATCATCATCTCATCATGATATCATCATCATCATCATCATCTCATCATGATATCATCATCATTATCATCATCATCACATCATTATATCATCATCATCATCATCATCTCATCATGATATCATCATCATCTCATCATGATATCATCATCATCTTATCACGATATCATCATCATCAGCTCATCATGGTATCATCATCATCTCATCATGATATCATCATCATCTCATCATTATATCATCATCATCATCATCTCATCATGATATCATCATCATCTCATCATGATATCATCATCATCATCCTCATCATCATCTCATCATGATATCATCATCATCATCATCATCTCATCATGATATCATCATCATCATCATCTCATCATGTTATCATCATCATCATCTCACCATGATATCATCATCATCATCTCATCATGATATCATCATCATGATATCATCATCATCATCATCTCATCATGATATCATCATCATCATCTCATCATGATATCTTCATCATTATATCATAATCATGACATCATCATCATCATCATCATCATCATCATCATCTCATCATGATATCATCATCATCTCATCATGATATCATCATCATCATCATCATCTCATCATGATATCATCATCATCTCATCATGATATCATCATCATGATATCATCATCATCTCATCACGATATCATCATCATCATCAGCTCATCATGATATCATCATCATCTCATCATATCATCAACATCATCTCATCATGATATCATCATCATGATATCATCATCATCATCTCATCATGATATCATCATCTCATCATTATATCATCATCATCATCATCATCTCATCATGATATCATCATCATCTCATCATGATATCATCATCATCATCATCATCATCATCATCATCATCATCATCATCTCATCATGATATCATCATCATCTTATCACGATATCATCATCATCATCATCATCATCTCAACATGATATCACCATCATCATCCTCTCATCATTATATCATCATCATCATCTCATCATGATATCATCATCATGATATCATCATCATCATCATCATCTCATCATGATATCATCATCATCATCATCATCTCATCATGATATCATCATCATCATCATCATCTCATCATGATATCATCATCATGATATCATCATTATCATCTCATCATTATATCATCATCATCATCATCATCTCATCATTATATCATCATCATCTCATCATGATATCATCATGATATCATCATCATCATCTCATCATGATATCATCATCATCATCATCATCATCATCATCATCTCATCATGATATCATCATCATCATCATATCATCATTATATCATCATCATCATCTCATCATGATATCATCATCATCATCATCATCTCATCATGCTATCATCATCATCATCATCTCATAATGTTATCATCATCATCATCATCATCATCATCATCATCTCATCATGATATCATCATCATCTCATCATGATATCATCATCATCTCATCATGATATCATCATCATGATATCATCATCATCATCTCATCACGATATCATCATCATCAGCTCATCATGGTATCATCATCATCTCATCATGATATCATCATCATCTCATCATTATATCATCATCATCATCATCATCATCATCTCATCCTGATATCATCTTCATCTCATCATGATATCATCATGATATCATCATTATCATCTCATCATTATATCATCATCATCATCATCATCTCATCATTATATCATCATCATCTCATCATGATATCATCATGATATCATCATCATCATCTCATCTTGAAATCATTATCATCATCATCTCATCATGATATCATCATCATCATCATATCATCATGATATCATCTCATCATGAAATCATCATGATATCATCATCATCATCTCATCATGATATCATCATCATATCATCATCATCATATCATCATCATCATCTCATCATGATATCATCATCATGACATCATCATCAGCATCATCACCTCATCATGATATCATCATCATGATATCATCATCATCATCATCATCTCATCCTGATATCATCATCATCATCATCTCATCATGATATCATCATCATCTCATCATGATATCATCATCATCATCTCATCATGATATGATCATCATGATATCATCATCATGATATCATCATCATGATATCATCATCATCATCATCATCATCTCATCATGATATCATCATCATCATCATCATCATCATCATCATCATCATCATCATCATCTCATCATGATATCATCATCATCATCATCATCTCATCATGATATCATCATCATCATCTCATCATGATATCATCATCATGATATCATCATCATTATCTTCATCATCTCAACATGATATCATCATCATGATATCATAATCATGATATCATCATCATCATCTCATCATGATATCATCATCATCATCATCATCATCATCATCATCATCATCATCTCATCATGATATCATCATCATCATCTCATCATGATATCATCATCATGATATCATCATCATGATATCATCATCATGATATCATCATCATGATATCATCATCATCATCTCATCATGATATCATCATCATCATCTCATCATGATATCATCATCATTATCTTCATCATCTCAACATGATATCATCATCATGATATCATAATCATGATATCATCATCATCTCATCATGATATCATCATCATCTCATCATGATATCATCATCATCATCATCATCATCATATCATCATGATATCATCATCATCTTATCACGATATCATCATCATCATCATCATCATCTCATCATGATATCATCATCATGATATCATCATCATGATATCATCATCATGATATCATCATCATCATCTCATCATGATATCATCATCATCATCTCATCATGATATCATCATCATGATATCATCATCATTATCTTCATCATCTCAACATGATATCATCATCATGATATCATAATCATGATATCATCATCATCTCATCATGATATCATCATCATCTCATCATGATATCATCATCATCATCATCATCATCATATCATCATGATATCATCATCATCTTATCACGATATCATCATCATCATCATCATCATCTCATCATGATACCATCATCATCATCTCATCATGATATCATCATCATGATATCATCATCATCATCATCTCATCATGATATCATCATCATCTTATCATGATATCATCATCATCATCATCATCATCTCATCATGATACCATCATCATCAGCTCATCACGATATCATCATCTCATCATGATATCATCATCATCATCATCATCATCTCGTCATGATATCATCATCATCATCATCTCATCATGATATCATCATCACCATCATCTCATCATGATATCATCATCATCTCATCATGATATCATCATCATGATATCATCATCATCATCATCATCTCATCATGATATCATCATCATCATCATCATCATCATCTCATCATGATATCATCATCATTATCATCATCATCTCATCATTATATCATCATCATTATATCATCATCATCATCATCATCTCATCATGATATCATCATCATGATATCATCATCATCATCATCTCATCACGATATCATCATCATCAGCTCATCATGGTATCATCATCATCTCATCATGACATCATCATCATCTTATCATTATATCATCATCATCATCATCATCTCATCATGATTTCATCATCATGATATCATCATCATCATCTCATCATGATATCATCATCATCATCTCATCTTTATATCATCATCATCATCATCATCATCATCTCATCATGATATCATCATCATCTCATCATGATATCATCATCATCATCATCATCATCATCATCATCATCATCATCATCATCATCTCATCATGATATCATCATCATCTCATCATGATATCATCAGCATCATCATCATCATCATCATCTCATCATGATATCATCATCATCATCATCATCATCATCATCATCATCATCATCATCATCTCATCATGATATCATCATCATCATCATCATCATCATCATCTCATCATGATATCATCATCATCTCATCATGATATCATCATCATCATCTCATCATGATATCATCATCATCTCATCATGATATCATCATCATCATCATCTCATCATAATATCATCATCATCTCATCATGATATCATCATCATCATCATCATCTCATCATGATATCATCATCATCATCTCATCATGATATCATCATCATCATCTCATCATGTTATCATCATCATCATCTCATCATGATATCATCATCATCATCATCATCTCATCATGATATCATCATCATGATATCATCATCATCATCATCTCATCATGATATCATCATCATCATCTCATCATGATATCATCATCATCTCATCATGTTATCATCATCATCATCATCATCATCATCTCATCATGATATCATCATCATGATATCATCATCATCATCATCATCTCATCATGATATCATCATCATCATCTCATCATGATATCATCATCATCATCTCATCATGTTATCATCATCATCATCTCATCATGATATCATCATCATCATCATCATCATCATCATCATCATCATCATCTCATCATGATATCATCATCATGATATCATCATCATCATCTCATCATGATATCATCATCATCATCATCATCATCATCTCATCATGATATCATCATCATGATATCATCATCATCATCTCATCATATCATCATCATGATATCATCATCATCATCTCATGATATCATCATCATGATATCATCATCATCATCTCATCATGTTATCATCATCATCATCTCATCATGATATCATCATCATCATCATCATCATCATCTCATCATGATATCATCATCATGATATCATCATCATCATCTCATCATATCATCATCATGATATCATCATCATCATCATCTCATGATATCATCATCATGATATCATCATCATCATCTCATCATCATGATATCATCATGATATCATCATCATCATCATCATCATCATCATCATCATCATAATCTCATCATGATATCATCATCATGATATCATCATCATCTCATCATGATATCTTCATCATCTCATCATGATATCATCATCATAATATCATCATCATCTCATCATGATATCATCATCATGATATCATCGTCATCTTATCATGATATCATCATCATCATCATCATCTCATCATGATACCATCATCATCATCTCATCATGATATCATCATCATCTCATCATGATATCATCAGCATCATCATCATCATCATCATCATCATCATCATCATCATCATCATCATCATCTCATCATGATATCATCATCATCTCATCATGATATCATCAGCATCATCATCATCATCATCATCATCTCATCATGATATCATCATCATCATCATCATCATCATCATCATCTCATCATGATATCATCATCATCATCATCATCATCATCATCATCATCATCATCTCATCATGATATCAACATCATCTCATCATGATATCATCAGCATCATCATCATCATCATCATCATCTCATCATGATATCATCATCATCATCATCATCATCTCATCATTATATCATCATCATCATCATCATCATCATCATCATCTCATCATGATATCATCATCATGATATCATCATCATCTCATCATGATATCATCATCATCTCATCATGATATCATCATCATCATCATCTCATCATAATATCATCATCATCTCATCATGATATCATCATCATCATCATCATCTCATCATGATATCATCATCATCATCTCATCATGATATCATCATCATCATCTCATCATGTTATCATCATCATCATCTCATCATGATATCATCATCATCATCATCATCATCTCATCATGATATCATCATCATCATCATCATCATCTCATCATGATATCATCATCATCATCTCATCATGATATCATCATCATCATCTCATCATGTTATCATCATCATCATCATCATCTCATCATGATATCATCATCATGATATCATCATCATCATCATCTCATCATGATATCATCATCTCATCATGGTATCATCATCATCATCTCATCATGTTATCATCATCATCATCTCATCATGATATCATCATCATCATCATCATCATCTCATCATGATATCATCATCATGATATCATCATCATCATCTCATCATGATATCATCATCATCATCATCATCATCATCTCATCATGATATCATCATCATGATATCATCATCATCATCTCATCATATCATCATCATGATATCATCATCATCATCTCATGATATCATCATCATGATATCATCATCATCATCTCATCATGTTATCATCATCATCATCTCATCATGATATCATCATCATCATCATCATCATCATCATCTCATCATGATATCATCATCATGATATCATCATCATCATCTCATCATATCATCATCATGATATCATCATCATCATCATCTCATGATATCATCATCATGATATCATCATCATCATCTCATCATCATGATATCATCATCATCATCTCATCATGATATCATCATCATCATCTCATCATGTTATCATCATCATCATCATCATCATCTCATCATGATATCATCATCATCTCATCATGATATCATCAGCATCATCATCATCATCATCATCATCATCATCATCATCATCTCATCATGATATCATCATCATCTCATCATGATATCATCAGCATCATCATCATCATCATCATCATCATCTCATCATGATATCATCATCATCATCATCATCTCATCATGATATCATCATCATCATCATCTCATCATTATATCATCATCATCATCATCATCATCATCATCTCATCATGATATCATCATCATGATATCATCATCATCTCATCATGATATCATCATCATCTCATCATGATATCATCATCATCATCATCTCATCATAATATCATCATCATCTCATCATGATATCATCATCATCATCATCATCTCATCATGATATCATCATCATCATCTCATCATGATATCATCATCATCATCTCATCATGTTATCATCATCATCATCTCATCATGATATCATCATCATCATCATCATCATCATCTCATCATGTTATCATCATCATCATCTCATCATGATATCATCATCATCATCATCATCATCATCTCATCGTGATATCATCATCATCATCTCATCATCATCATCTCATCATGATATCATCATCATCATCTCATCATGATATCATCATCATCATCTCATCATGTTATCATCATCATCATCATCATCATCATCTCATCATGATATCATCATCATGATATCATCATCATCATCATCTCATCATGATATCATCATCATCATCTCATCATGGTATCATCATCATCATCTCATCATGTTATCATCATCATCATCTCATCATGATATCATCATCATCATCATCATCTCATCATGATATCATCATCATGATATCATCATCATCATCTCATCATGATATCATCATCATCATCATCATCATCATCTCATCATGATATCATCATCATGATATCATCATCATCATCTCATCATATCATCATCATGATATCATCATCATCATCTCATGATATCATCATCATGATATCATCATCATCATCTCATCATGTTATCATCATCATCATCTCATCATGATATCATCATCATCATCATCATCATCATCTCATCATGATATCATCATCATGATATCATCATCATCATCTCATCATATCATCATCATGATATCATCATCATCATCATCTCATGATATCATCATCATGATATCATCATCATCATCTCATCATCATGATATCATCATGATATCATCATCATCATCATCATCATCATCATCATCATCATCATCTCATCATCATCATCATCATCTCATCATGATATCATCATCATGATATCATCATCATCTCATCATGATATCTTCATCATCTCATCATGATATCATCATCATAATATCATCATCATCTCATCATGATATCATCATCATGATATCATCATCATCTTATCATGATATCATCATCATCATCATCATCTCATCATGATACCATCATCATCATCTCATCATGATATCATCATCATCATCATCATCATCATCTCATCATGATACCATCATCATCATCATCATCATCATCATCATCATCATCATCATCATCTCATCATGATATCATCATCATCTCATCATCATCATCATCTCATCATGATACCATCATCATCATCATCATCATCATCATCATCATCATCATCTCATCATGATATCATCATCATCTCATCATGATATCATCAGCATCATCATCATCATCATCATCATCTCATCATGATATCATCATCATCATCATCATCATCATCATCTCATCATGATATCATCATCATCATCATCTCATCATTATATCATCATCATCATCATCATCATCATCATCATCTCATCATGATATCATCATCATGATATCATCATCATCTCATCATGATATCATCATCATCTCATCATGATATCATCATCATCATCATCTCATCATAATATCATCATCATCTCATCATGATATCATCATCATCATCATCATCTCATCATGATATCATCATCATCATCTCATCATGATATCATCATCATCATCTCATCATGTTATCATCATCATCATCTCATCATGATATCATCATCATCATCATCATCATCTCATCATGATATCATCATCATCATCTCATCATGATATCATCATCATCATCTCATCATGATATCATCATCATCATCTCATCATGTTATCATCATCATCATCATCATCTCATCATGATATCATCATCATGATATCATCATCATCATCATCTCATCATGATATCATCATCATCATCTCATCATGGTATCATCATCATCATCTCATCATGTTATCATCATCATCATCATCTCATCATGATATCATCATCATCATCATCATCTCATCATGATATCATCATCATGATATCATCATCATCATCTCATCATGATATCATCATTATCATCATCATCATCATCTCATCATGATATCATCATCATGATATCATCATCATCATCTCATCATATCATCATCATGATATCATCATCATCATCTCATGATATCATCATAATGATATCATCATCATCATCTCATCATGATATCATCATCATCATCTCATCATGATATCATCATCATCATCTCATCATGTTATCATCATCATCATCTCATCATGATATCATCATCATCATCATCATCATCTCATCATGATATCATCATCATGATATCATCATCATCATCTCATCATATCATCATCATGATATCATCATCATCATCATCTCATGATATCATCATCATGATATCATCATCATCATCTCATCATATCATCATCATGATATCATCATCATCATCTCATGATATCATCATCATGATATCATCATCATCATCTCATCATGTTATCATCATCATCATCTCATCATGATATCATCATCATCATCATCATCATCATCTCATCATGATATCATCATCATGATATCATCATCATCATCTCATCATATCATCATCATGATATCATCATCATCATCATCTCATGATATCATCATCATGATATCATCATCATCATCTCATCATCATGATATCATCATGATATCATCATCATCATCATCATCATCATCATCATCTCATCATGATATCATCATCATGATATCATCATCATCTCATCATGATATCTTCATCATCTCATCATGATATCATCATCATAATATCATCATCATCTCATCATGATATCATCATCATGATATCATCGTCATCTTATCATGATATCATCATCATCATCATCATCATCTCATCATGATACCATCATCATCATCTCATCATGATATCATCATCATCTCATCATGATATCATCAGCATCATCATCATCATCATCATCATCATCATCATCATCATCTCATCATGATATCATCATCATCTCATCATGATATCATCAGCATCATCATCATCTCATCATCATCATCTCATCATGATATCATCATCATCATCATCATCACCATCATCATCTCATCATGATATCATCATCATCATCATCTCATCATTATATCATCATCATCATCATCATCATCATCTCATCATGATATCATCATCATGATATCATCATCATCTCATCATGATATCATCATCATCATCATCTCATCATAATATCATCATCATCTCATCATGATATCATCATCATCATCATCATCTCATCATGATATCATCATCATCATCTCATCATGATATCATCATCATCATCTCATCATGTTATCATCATCATCATCTCATCATGATATCATCATCATCATCATCATCATCTCATCATGTTATCATCATCATCATCATCATCTCATCATGATATCATCATCATCATCTCATCATGATATCATCATCATCATCTCATCATGTTATCATCATCATCATCATCATCTCATCATGATATCATCATCATGATATCATCATCATCATCATCTCATCATGATATCATCATCATCATCTCATCATGGTATCATCATCATCATCTCATCATGTTATCATCATCATCATCTCATCATGATATCATCATCATCATCATCATCTCATCATGATATCATCATCATCATCATCATCTCATCATGATATCATCATCATGATATCATCATCATCATCTCATCATGATATCATCATCATCATCATCATCTCATCATGATATCATCATCATGATATCATCATCATCATCTCATCATATCATCATCATGATATCATCATCATCATCTCATGATATCATCATCATGATATCATCATCATCATCTCATCATGTTATCATCATCATCATCTCATCATGATATCATCATCATCATCATCATCATCATCATCATCTCATCATGATATCATCATCATGATATCATCATCATCATCTCATCATATCATCATCATGATATCATCATCATCATCATCTCATGATATCATCATCATGATATCATCATCATCATCTCATCATCATGATATCATCATCATCATCTCATCATGATATCATCATCATCATCTCATCATGTTATCATCATCATCATCATCATCATCATCATCATCTCATCATGATATCATCATCATCTCATCATGATATCATCAGCATCATCATCATCATCATCATCATCATCATCATCATCATCATCATCATCTCATCATGATATCATCATCATCTCATCATGATATCATCAGCATCATCATCATCATCATCATCATCATCTCATCATGATATCATCATCATCATCATCATCATCATCATCATCTCATCATGATATCATCATCATCATCATCTCATCATTATATCATCATCATCATCATCATCATCATCATCATCATCTCATCATGATATCATCATCATGATATCATCATCATCTCATCATGATATCATCATCATCTCATCATGATATCATCATCATCATCATCTCATCATAATATCATCATCATCTCATCATGATATCATCATCATCATCATCATCTCATCATGATATCATCATCATCATCTCATCATGATATCATCATCATCATCTCATCATGTTATCATCATCATCATCTCATCATGATATCATCATCATCATCATCATCATCATCTCATCATGTTATCATCATCATCATCTCATCATGATATCATCATCATCATCATCATCATCATCATCTCATCATGATATCATCATCATCATCTCATCATCATCATCTCATCATGATATCATCATCATCATCTCATCATGATATCATCATCATCATCTCATCATGTTATCATCATCATCATCATCATCATCATCATCATCATCTCATCATGATATCATCATCATGATATCATCATCATCATCATCTCATCATGATATCATCATCATCATCTCATCATGGTATCATCATCATCATCTCATCATGTTATCATCATCATCATCTCATCATGATATCATCATCATCATCATCATCTCATCATGATATCATCATCATGATATCATCATCATCATCTCATCATGATATCATCATCATCATCATCATCATCTCATCATGATATCATCATCATGATATCATCATCATCATCTCATCATATCATCATCATGATATCATCATCATCATCTCATGATATCATCATCATGATATCATCATCATCATCTCATCATGTTATCATCATCATCATCTCATCATGATATCATCATCATCATCATCATCATCATCTCATCATGATATCATCATCATGATATCATCATCATCATCTCATCATATCATCATCATGATATCATCATCATCATCATCTCATGATATCATCATCATGATATCATCATCATCATCTCATCATCATGATATCATCATGATATCATCATCATCATCATCATCATCATCATCATCATCATCATCATCATCTCATCATGATATCATCATCATGATATCATCATCATCTCATCATAATATCTTCATCATCTCATCATGATATCATCATCATAATATCATCATCATCTCATCATGATATCATCATCATGATATCATCATCATCTTATCATGATATCATCATCATCATCATCATCTCATCATGATACCATCATCATCATCTCATCATAATATCATCATCATCATCATCATCATCTCATCATGATACCATCATCATCATCATCATCATCATCATCATCATCATCATCATCTCATCATGATATCATCATCATCTCATCATGATATCATCAGCATCATCATCATCATCATCATCATCTCATCATGATATCATCATCATCATCATCATCATCATCATCATCTCATCATGATATCATCATCATCATCATCTCATCATTATATCATCATCATCATCATCATCATCATCATCTCATCATGATATCATCATCATGATATCATCATCATCTCATCATGATATCATCATCATCATCTCATCATGATATCATCATCATCATCATCTCATCATGATATCATCATCATCATCTCATCATGATATCATCATCATCATCTCATCATGTTATCATCATCATCATCATCATCTCATCATGATATCATCATCATGATATCATCATCATCATCATCTCATCATGATATCATCATCATCATCTCATCATGGTATCATCATCATCATCTCATCATGTTATCATCATCATCATCTCATCATGATATCATCATCATCATCATCATCATCTCATCATGATATCATCATCATGATATCATCATCATCATCTCATCATGATATCATCATTATCATCATCATCATCATCTCATCATGATATCATCATCATGATATCATCATCATGATATCATCATCATCATCTCATCATATCATCATCATGATATCATCATCATGATATCATCATCATCATCTCATGATATCATCATCATGATATCATCATCATCATCTCATCATGTTATCATCATCATCATCTCATCATGATATCATCATCATCATCATCATCATCATCTCATCATGATATCATCATCATCATCTCATCATATCATCATCATGATATCATCATCATCATCATCTCATGATATCATCATCATGATATCATCATCATCATCTCATCATCATGATATCATCATGATATCATCATCATCATCATCATCATCATCATCATCATCTCATCATGATATCATCATCATGATATCATCATCATCTCATCATGATATCTTCATCATCTCATCATGATATCATCATCATAATATCATCATCATCTCATCATGATATCATCATCATGATATCATCATCATCTTATCATGATATCATCATCATCATCATCATCATCTCATCATGATACCATCATCATCAGCTCATCATGATATCATCATCTCATCATGATATCATCATCATCATCATCATCATCTCATCATGATATCATCATCATCATCATCTCATCATGATATCATCATCACCATCATCTCATCATGATATCATCATCATCTCATCATGATATCATCATCATGATATCATCATCATCATCATCTCATCATGATATCATCATCATCATCATCATCTCATCATGATATCATCATCATTATCATCATCATCTCATCATTATATCATCATCATTATATCATCATCATCATCATCATCTCATCATTATATCATCATCATCTCATCATGATATCATCATCATGATATCATCATCATCATCATCATCTCATCATGATATCATCATCATCATCATCATCATTATCATCATCTAATCATAATATCATCATCATCTCATCATGATATCATCATCATCATCTCATCATGATATCATCATCATCATCTCATCATGATATCATCATCATCATCATCATCTCATCATGTTATCATCATCATCATCATCATCATCATCATCATCATCATCATCTCATCATGATATCATCATCATCATCATCATCATCATCATCATCTCATCATGATATCATCATCATGATATCATCATCATCATCATCATCTCATCATGATATCATCATCATGATATCATCATCATCATCATCTCATCACGATATCATCATCATCAGCTCATCATGGTATCATCATCATCTCATCATATCATCAACATCATCTCATCATGATATCATCATCATGATATCATCATCATCATCATCATCTCATCATGATATCATCATCATCATCTCATCATTATATCATCATTATCATCATCATCTCATCATGATATCATCAAGATATCATCATTATCATCTCATCATGATATCATCATCATCATCATCATCATCATCATCTCATCATGATATCATCATCATCATCATCATCATCTCATCATGATATCATCATCATCATCATCTCATCATGATATCATCATCATCATCATCATCTCATCATGATATCATCATCATCATCTCATCATGATATCATCATCATCATCATCATCATCTCATCATGATATCATCATCATCTCATCATGATATCATCATCATCTCATCACGATATCATCATCATCAGCTCATCATGGTATCATCATCATCTCATCATGATATCATCATCATCTCATCATTATATCATCATCATCATCATCATCTCATCATGATATCATCATCATCTCATCATGATATCATCATCATCATCATCATCATCATCATCATCTCATCATGTTATCATCATCATCATCTCATCATGATATCATCATCATCATCATCATCATCATCATCATCTCATCATGATATCATCATCATCATCCTCATCATCATCTCATCATGATATCATCATCATCATCATCATCATCATCTCATCATGATATCATCATCATCATCATCTCATCATGTTATCATCATCATCATCTCACCATGATATCATCATCATCATCTCATCATGATATCATCATCATGATATCATCATCATCATCATCTCATCATGATATCATCATCATCATCTCATCATGATATCTTCATCATTATATCATAATCATGACATCATCATCATCATCATCATCATCATCATCATCTCATCATGATATCATCATCATCTCATCATGATATCATCATCATCATCATCATCTCATCATGATATCATCATCATCTCATCATGATATCATCACCATGATATCATCATCATCTCATCACGATATCATCATCATCAGCTCATCATGATATCATCATCATCTCATCATATCATCAACATCATCTCATCATGATATCATCATCATGATATCATCATCATCATCTCATCATGATATCATCATCATCTCATCATATCATCAACATCATCTCATCATGATATCATCATCATTATATCATCATCATCATCATCATCTCATCATGATATCATCATCATCTCATCATGATATCATCATCATCATCATCATCATCATCATCATCATCTCATCATGATATCATCATCATCTTATCACGATATCATCATCATCATCATCATCATCTCATCATGATATCACCATCATCATCCTCTCATCATTATATCATCATCATCATCTCATCATGATATCATCATCATGATATCATCATCATCATCATCTCATCATGATATCATCATCTCATCATGATATCATCATCATCTCATCATGATATCATCATCATGATATCATCATTATCATCTCATCATTATATCATCATCATCATCATCATCATCTCATCATTATATCATCATCATCTCATCATGATATCATCATGATATCATCATCATCATCTCATCATGATATCATCATCATCATCATCATCATCATCTCATCATGATATCATCATCATCATCATATCATCATTATATCATCATCATCATCTCATCATGATATCATCATCATCATCATCATCTCATCATGATATCATCATCATCATCATCATCTCATCATGCTATCATCATCATCATCATCTCATAATGTTATCATCATCATCATCATCATCATCATCATCATCATCTCATCATGATATCATCATCATCTCATCATGATATAATCATCATCTCATCATGATATCATCATCATGATATCATCATCATCATCTCATCACGATATCATCATCATCAGCTCATCATGGTATCATCATCATCTCATCATGATATCATCATCATCTCATCATTATATCATCATCATCATCATCATCATCATCATCATCTCATCCTGATATCATCATCATCTCATCATGATATCATCATGATATCATCATTATCATCTCATCATTATATCATCATCATCATCATCATCATCTCATCATTATATCATCATCATCTCATCATGATATCATCATGATATCATCATCATCATCTCATCATGAAATCATCATCATCATCATCTCATCATGATATCATCATCATCATCATCATATCATCATGATATCATCTCATCATGAAATCATCATGATATCATCATCATCATCTCATCATTATATCATCATCATATCATCATCATATCATCATCATCATCTCATCATGATATCATCATCATGACATCATCATCAGCATCATCACCTCATCATGATATCATCATCATGATATCATCATCATCATCATCATCTCATCCTGATATCATCATCATCATCATCTCATCATGATATCATCATCATCTCATCATGATATCATCATCATCATCTCATCATGATATGATCATCATGATATCATCATCATGATATCATCATCATGATATCATCATCATCATCATCATCATCTCATCATGATATCATCATCATCATCATCATCATCATCATCATCATCTCATCATGATATCATCATCATCATCATCTCATCATGATATCATCATCATGATATCATCATCATGATATCATCATCATCATCTCATCATGATATCATCATCATCATCTCATCATGATATCATCATCATGATATCATCATCATTATCTTCATCATCTCAACATGATATCATCATCATGATATCATAATCATGATATCATCATCATCATCTCATCATGATATCATCATCATCATCAGCATCATCATCATCATCATCATCATCATCATCTCATCATGATATCATCATCATCATCTCATCATGATATCATCATCATGATATCATCATCATGATATCATCATCATGATATCATCATCATCATCTCATCATGATATCATCATCATCATCTCATCATGATATCATCATCATGATATCATCATCATTATCTTCATCATCTCAACATGATATCATCATCATGATATCATAATCATGATATCATCATCATCTCATCATGATATCATCATCATCTCATCATGATATCATCATCATCATCATCATCATCATCATATCATCATGATATCATCATCATCTTATCACGATATCATCATCATCATCATCATCATCTCATCATGATATCATCATCTCATCATGATATCATCATCATGATATCATCATCATCTTATCATGATATCATCATCATCATCATCATCATCATCTCATCATGATACCATCATCATCATCTCATCATGATATCATCATCATGATATCATCATCATCATCTCATCATGATATCATCATCATCTTATCATGATATCATCATCATCATCATCATCATCTCATCATGATACCATCATCATCAGCTCATCACGATATCATCATCTCATCATGATATCATCATCATCATCATCATCATCATCTCGTCATGATATCATCATCATCATCATCTCATCATGATATCATCATCACCATCATCTCATCATGATATCATCATCATCTCATCATGATATCATCATCATGATATCATCATCATCATCATCATCTCATCATGATATCATCATCATCATCATCATCATCATCTCATCATGATATCATCATCATTATCATCATCATCTCATCATTATATCATCATCATTATATCATCATCATCATCATCTCATCATGATATCATCATCATGATATCATCATCATCATCATCTCATCACGATATCATCATCATCAGCTCATCATGGTATCATCATCATCTCATCATGACATCATCATCATCTTATCATTATATCATCATCATCATCATTATCTCATCATGATTTCATCATCATGATATCATCATCATCATCTCATCATGATATCATCATCATCATCTCATCATTATATCATCATCATCATCATCATCATCATCTCATCATGATATCATCATCATCTCATCATGATATCATCATCATCTCATCATGATATCATCATCATCTCATCATGATATCATCATCATCATCATCATCATCATCATCATCATCATCATCATCATCTCATCATGATATCATCATCATCTCATCATGATATCATCAGCATCATCATCATCATCATCATCATCATCATCATCATCTCATCATGATATCATCATCATCATCATCATCATCATCTCATCATGATATCATCATCATCTCATCATGATATCATCATCATCATCTCATCATGATATCATCATCATCTCATCATGATATCATCATCATCATCATCTCATCATAATATCATCATCATCTCATCATGATATCATCATCATCATCATCATCTCATCATGATATCATCATCATCTCATCATGATATCATCAGCATCATCATCATCATCATCATCATCATCATCATCATCATCTCATCATGATATCATCATCATCATCATCATCATCATCTCATCATGATATCATCATCATCTCATCATGATATCATCATCATCATCTCATCATGATATCATCATCATCTCATCATGATATCATCATCATCATCATCTCATCATAATATCATCATCATCTCATCATGATATCATCATCATCATCATCATCTCATCATGATATCATCATCATCATCTCATCATGATATCATCATCATCATCTCATCATGATATCATCATCATCATCTCATCATGTTATCATCATCATCATCTCATCATGATATCATCATCATCATCATCATCATCTCATCATGATATCATCATCATGATATCATCATCATCATCATCTCATCATGATATCATCATCATCATCTCATCATGATATCATCATCATCATCTCATCATGTTATCATCATCATCATCATCATCATCATCATCTCATCATGATATCATCATCATGATATCATCATCATGATATCATCATCATCATCATCTCATCATGATATCATCATCATTATCATCATCATCACATCATTATATCATCATCATCATCATCATCATCTCATCATGATATCATCATCATCTCATCACGATATCATCATCATCAGCTCATCATGGTATCATCATCATCTCATCATGATATCATCATCATCTCATCATTATATCATCATCATCATCATCTCATCATGATATCATCATCATCTCATCATGATATCATCATCATCATCCTCATCATCATCTCATCATGATATCATCATCATCATCATCATCTCATCATGATATCATCATCATCATCATCTCACCATGATATCATCATCATCATCTCATCATGATATCATCATCATGATATCATCATCATCATCATCTCATCATGATATCATCATCATCATCTCATCATGATATCTTCATCATTATATCATAATCATGACATCATCATCATCATCATCATCATCATCTCATCATGATATCATCATCATCTCATCATGATATCATCATCATCATCATCATCTCATCATGATATCATCATCATCTCATCATGATATCATCATCATGATATCATCATCATCTCATCACGATATCATCATCATCATCAGCTCATCATGATATCATCATCATCTCATCATATCATCAACATCATCTCATCATGATATCATCATCATGATATCATCATCATCATCTCATCATGATATCATCATCTCATCATTATATCATCATCATCATCATCATCTCATCATGATATCATCATCATCTCATCATGATATCATCATCATCATCATCATCATCATCATCATCATCATCTCATCATGATATCATCATCATCTTATCACGATATCATCATCATCATCATCATCATCTCATCATGATATCACCATCATCATCCTCTCATCATTATATCATCATCATCATCTCATCATGATATCATCATCATGATATCATCATCATCATCATCATCTCATCATGATATCATCATCATCATCATCTCATCATGATATCATCATCATCATCATCATCATCATCTCATCATGATATCATCATCATGATATCATCATTATCATCTCATCATTATATCATCATCATCATCATCATCTCATCATTATATCATCATCATCTCATCATGATATCATCATGATATCATCATCATCATCTCATCATGATATCATCATCATCATCATCATCATCATCATCATCATCTCATCATGATATCATCATCATCATCATATCATCATTATATCATCATCATCATCTCATCATGATATCATCATCATCATCATCATCATCTCATCATGCTATCATCATCATCATCATCTCATAATGTTATCATCATCATCATCATCATCATCATCATCATCTCATCATGATATCATCATCATCTCATCATGATATCATCATCATCTCATCATGATATCATCATCATGATATCATCATCATCATCTCATCACGATATCATCATCATCAGCTCATCATGGTATCATCATCATCTCATCATGATATCATCATCATCTCATCATTATATCATCATCATCATCATCATCATCATCTCATCCTGATATCATCATCATCTCATCATGATATCATCATGATATCATCATTATCATCTCATCATTATATCATCATCATCATCATCATCATCTCATCATTATATCATCATCATCTCATCATGATATCATCATGATATCATCATCATCATCTCATCATGAAATCATTATCATCATCATCTCATCATGATATCATCATCATCATCATATCATCATGATATCATCTCATCATGAAATCATCATGATATCATCATCATCATCTCATCATGATATCATCATCATATCATCATCATCATATCATCATCATCATCTCATCATGATATCATCATCATGACATCATCATCAGCATCATCACCTCATCATGATATCATCATCATGATATCATCATCATCATCATCATCTCATCCTGATATCATCATCATCATCATCTCATCATGATATCATCATCATCTCATCATGATATCATCATCATCATCTCATCATGATATGATCATCATGATATCATCATCATGATATCATCATCATGATATCATCATCATCATCATCATCATCTCATCATGATATCATCATCATCATCATCATCATCATCATCATCATCATCATCATCTCATCATGATATCATCATCATCATCATCATCTCATCATGATATCATCATCATCATCTCATCATGATATCATCATCATGATATCATCATCATTATCTTCATCATCTCAACATGATATCATCATCATGATATCATAATCATGATATCATCATCATCATCATCTCATCATGATATCATCATCATCATCATCATCATCATCATCATCATCATCTCATCATGATATCATCATCATCATCTCATCATGATATCATCATCATGATATCATCATCATGATATCATCATCATGATATCATCATCATCATCTCATCATGATATCATCATCATCATCTCATCATGATATCATCATCATGATATCATCATCATTATCTTCATCATCTCAACATGATATCATCATCATGATATCATAATCATGATATCATCATCATCTCATCATGATATCATCATCATCTCATCATGATATCATCATCATCATCATCATCATCATATCATCATGATATCATCATCATCTTATCACGATATCATCATCATCATCATCATCATCATCTCATCATGATATCATCATCATGATATCATCATCATGATATCATCATCATCATCTCATCATGATATCATCATCATCATCTCATCATGATATCATCATCATGATATCATCATCATTATCTTCATCATCTCAACATGATATCATCATCATGATATCATAATCATGATATCATCATCATCTCATCATGATATCATCATCATCTCATCATGATATCATCATCATCATCATCATCATCATATCATCATGATATCATCATCATCTTATCACGATATCATCATCATCATCATCTCATCATGATACCATCATCATCATCTCATCATGATATCATCATCATGATATCATCATCATCATCATCTCATCATGATATCATCATCATCTTATCATGATATCATCATCATCATCATCATCTCATCATGATACCATCATCATCAGCTCATCACGATATCATCATCTCATCATGATATCATCATCATCATCATCATCATCATCATCATCTCGTCATGATATCATCATCATCATCATCTCATCATGATATCATCATCACCATCATCTCATCATGATATCATCATCATCTCATCATGATATCATCATCATGATATCATCATCATCATCATCATCTCATCATGATATCATCATCATCATCATCATCATCATCTCATCATGATATCATCATCATTATCATCATCATCTCATCATTATATCATCATCATTATATCATCATCATCATCATCATCTCATCATGATATCATCATCATGATATCATCATCATCTCATCACGATATCATCATCATCAGCTCATCATGGTATCATCATCATCTCATCATGACATCATCATCATCTTATCATTATATCATCATCATCATCATCATCTCATCATGATTTCATCATCATGATATCATCATCATCATCTCATCATGATATCATCATCATCATCTCATCTTTATATCATCATCATCATCATCATCATCATCATCTCATCATGATATCATCATCATCTCATCATGATATCATCATCATCTCATCATGATATCATCATCATCTCATCATGATATCATCAGCATCATCATCATCATCATCATCATCATCATCATCATCATCATCTCATCATGATATCATCATCATCTCATCATGATATCATCAGCATCATCATCATCATCATCATCTCATCATGATATCATCATCATCATCATCATCATCATCATCATCATCATCATCATCTCATCATGATATCATCATCATCATCATCATCATCATCATCATCTCATCATGATATCATCATCATCTCATCATGATATCATCATCATCATCTCATCATGATATCATCATCATCTCATCATGATATCATCATCATCATCATCTCATCATAATATCATCATCATCTCATCATGATATCATCATCATCATCATCATCTCATCATGATATCATCATCATCATCTCATCATGATATCATCATCATCATCTCATCATGTTATCATCATCATCATCTCATCATGATATCATCATCATCATCATCATCTCATCATGATATCATCATCATGATATCATCATCATCATCATCATCTCATCATGATATCATCATCATCATCTCATCATGATATCATCATCATCTCATCATGTTATCATCATCATCATCATCATCATCATCTCATCATGATATCATCATCATGATATCATCATCATCATCATCATCTCATCATGATATCATCATCATCATCTCATCATGATATCATCATCATCATCTCATCATGTTATCATCATCATCATCTCATCATGATATCATCATCATCATCATCATCATCATCATCATCATCATCATCTCATCATGATATCATCATCATGATATCATCATCATCATCTCATCATGATATCATCATCATCATCATCATCATCATCTCATCATGATATCATCATCATGATATCATCATCATCATCTCATCATATCATCATCATGATATCATCATCATAATCTCATGATATCATCATCATGATATCATCATCATCATCTCATCATGATATCATCATCATCATCTCATCATGATATCATCATCATCATCATCATCATCATCTCATCATGATATCATCATCATGATATCATCATCATCATCTCATCATATCATCATCATGATATCATCATCATCATCATCTCATGATATCATCATCATGATATCATCATCATCATCTCATCATCATGATATCATCATGATATCATCATCATCATCATCATCATCATCATCATCATCTCATCATGATATCATCATCATGATATCATCATCATCTCATCATGATATCTTCATCATCTCATCATGATATCATCATCATAATATCATCATCATCTCATCATGATATCATCATCATGATATCATCGTCATCTTATCATGATATCATCATCATCATCATCATCTCATCATGATACCATCATCATCATCTCATCATGATATCATCATCATCTCATCATGATATCATCAGCATCATCATCATCATCATCATCATCATCATCATCATCATCATCATCATCATCTCATCATGATATCATCATCATCTCATCATGATATCATCAGCATCATCATCATCATCATCATCATCATCTCATCATGATATCATCATCATCATCATCATCATCATCATCATCTCATCATGATATCATCATCATCATCATCATCATCATCATCATCATCATCATCATCATCTCATCATGATATCAACATCATCTCATCATGATATCATCAGCATCATCATCATCATCATCATCATCTCATCATGATATCATCATCATCATCATCATCATCATCATCATCATCTCATCATGATATCATCATCATCATCATCTCATCATTATATCATCATCATCATCATCATCATCATCATCATCTCATCATGATATCATCATCATGATATCATCATCATCTCATCATGATATCATCATCATCTCATCATGATATCATCATCATCATCATCTCATCATAATATCATCATCATCTCATCATGATATCATCATCATCATCATCATCTCATCATGATATCATCATCATCATCTCATCATGATATCATCATCATCATCTCATCATGTTATCATCATCATCATCTCATCATGATATCATCATCATCATCATCATCATCTCATCATGATATCATCATCATCATCATCATCATCTCATCATGATATCATCATCATCATCTCATCATGATATCATCATCATCATCTCATCATGTTATCATCATCATCATCATCATCTCATCATGTTATCATCATCATCATCTCATCATGATATCATCATCATCATCTCATCATGATATCATCATCATGATATCATCATCATCATCTCATCATGATATCATCATCATCATCATCATCATCATCTCATCATGATATCATCATCATGATATCATCATCATCATCTCATCATATCATCATCATGATATCATCATCATCATCTCATGATATCATCATCATGATATCATCATCATCATCTCATCATGTTATCATCATCATCATCTCATCATGATATCATCATCATCATCATCATCATCTCATCATGATATCATCATCATGATATCATCATCATCATCTCATCATATCATCATCATGATATCATCATCATCATCATCTCATGATATCATCATCATGATATCATCATCATCATCTCATCATCATGATATCATCATCATCATCTCATCATGATATCATCATCATCATCTCATCATGTTATCATCATCATCATCATCATCATCTCATCATGATATCATCATCATCTCATCATGATATCATCATCATCATCATCATCATCATCATCATCATCATCATCATCATCATCTCATCATGATATCATCATCATCTCATCATGATATCATCAGCATCATCATCATCATCATCATCATCATCTCATCATGATATCATCATCATCATCTCATCATGATATCATCATCATCATCATCTCATCATTATATCATCATCATCATCATCATCATCATCATCTCATCATGATATCATCATCATGATATCATCATCATCTCATCATGATATCATCATCATCTCATCATGTTATCATCATCATCATCTCATCATGATATCATCATCATCATCATCATCATCTCATCATGATATCATCATCATCATCATCTCATCATGATATCATCATCATCATCTCATCATGATATCATCATCATCATCTCATCATGTTATCATCATCATCATCATCATCTCATCATGATATCATCATCATGATATCATCATCATCATCATCTCATCATGATATCATCATCATCATCTCATCATGGTATCATCATCATCATCTCATCATGTTATCATCATCATCATCTCATCATGATATCATCATCATCATCATCATCTCATCATGATATCATCATCATGATATCATCATCATCATCTCATCATGATATCATCATTATCATCATCATCATCATCTCATCATGATATCATCATCATGATATCATCATCATCATCTCATCATATCATCATCATGATATCATCATCATCATCTCATGATATCATCATAATGATATCATCATCATCATCTCATCATGATATCATCATCATCATCTCATCATGATATCATCATCATCATCTCATCATGTTATCATCATCATCATCTCATCATGATATCATCATCATCATCATCATCATCTCATCATGATATCATCATCATGAATCATCATCATCATCTCATCATATCATCATCATGATATCATCATCATCATCATCTCATGATATCATCATCATGATATCATCATCATCATCTCATCATATCATCATCATGATATCATCATCATCATCTCATGATATCATCATCATGATATCATCATCATCATCTCATCATGTTATCATCATCATCATCTCATCATGATATCATCATCATCATCATCATCATCATCTCATCATGATATCATCATCATGATATCATCATCATCATCTCATCATATCATCATCATGATATCATCATCATCATCATCTCATGATATCATCATCATGATATCATCATCATCATCATCTCATCATCATGATATCATCATGATATCATCATCATCATCATCATCATCATCATCATCATCTCATCATGATATCATCATCATGATATCATCATCATCTCATCATGATATCTTCATCATCTCATCATGATATCATCATCATAATATCATCATCATCTCATCATGATATCATCATCATGATATCATCGTCATCTTATCATGATATCATCATCATCATCATCATCTCATCATGATACCATCATCATCATCTCATCATGATATCATCATCATCTCATCATGATATCATCAGCATCATCATCATCATCATCATCATCATCATCATCATCATCATCATCTCATCATGATATCATCATCATCTCATCATGATATCATCAGCATCATCATCATCATCATCATCATCTCATCATGATATCATCATCATCATCATCATCACCATCATCATCTCATCATGATATCATCATCATCATCATCTCATCATTATATCATCATCATCATCATCATCATCATCTCATCATGATATCATCATCATGATATCATCATCATCTCATCATGATATCATCATCATCATCATCTCATCATAATATCATCATCATCTCATCATGATATCATCATCATCATCATCATCTCATCATGATATCATCATCATCATCTCATCATGATATCATCATCATCATCTCATCATGTTATCATCATCATCATCTCATCATGATATCATCATCATCATCATCATCATCTCATCATGTTATCATCATCATCATCATCATCTCATCATGATATCATCATCATCATCTCATCATGATATCATCATCATCATCTCATCATGTTATCATCATCATCATCATCATCTCATCATGATATCATCATCATGATATCATCATCATCATCATCTCATCATGATATCATCATCATCATCTCATCATGGTATCATCATCATCATCTCATCATGTTATCATCATCATCATCTCATCATGATATCATCATCATCATCATCATCTCATCATGATATCATCATCATCATCATCATCTCATCATGATATCATCATCATGATATCATCATCATCATCTCATCATGATATCATCATCATCATCATCATCATCATCTCATCATGATATCATCATCATGATATCATCATCATCATCTCATCATATCATCATCATGATATCATCATCATCATCTCATGATATCATCATCATGATATCATCATCATCATCTCATCATGTTATCATCATCATCATCATCTCATCATGATATCATCATCATCATCATCATCATCATCATCATCTCATCATGATATCATCATCATCATCATCTCATGATATCATCATCATGATATCATCATCATCATCTCATCATCATGATATCATCATCATCATCTCATCATGATATCATCATCATCATCTCATCATGTTATCATCATCATCATCATCATCATCATCTCATCATGATATCATCATCATCTCATCATGATATCATCAGCATCATCATCATCATCATCATCATCATCATCATCATCATCATCTCATCATGATATCATCATCATCTCATCATGATATCATCAGCATCATCATCATCATCATCTCATCATGATATCATCATCATCATCATCATCATCATCATCATCTCATCATGATATCATCATCATCATCATCTCATCATTATATCATCATCATCATCATCATCATCATCATCATCATCTCATCATGATATCATCATCATGATATCATCATCATCTCATCATGATATCATCATCATCTCATCATGATATCATCATCATCATCATCTCATCATAATATCATCATCATCTCATCATGATATCATCATCATCATCATCATCTCATCATGATATCATCATCATCATCTCATCATGATATCATCATCATCATCTCATCATGTTATCATCATCATCATCTCATCATGATATCATCATCATCATCATCATCATCTCATCATGTTATCATCATCATCATCTCATCATGATATCATCATCATCATCATCATCATCTCATCATGATATCATCATCATCATCTCATCATCATCATCTCATCATGATATCATCATCATCATCTCATCATGATATCATCATCATCATCTCATCATGTTATCATCATCATCATCATCATCATCATCATCATCATCTCATCATGATATCATCATCATGATATCATCATCATCATCATCTCATCATGATATCATCATCATCATCTCATCATGGTATCATCATCATCATCTCATCATGTTATCATCATCATCATCTCATCATGATATCATCATCATCATCATCATCTCATCATGATATCATCATCATGATATCATCATCATCATCTCATCATGATATCATCATCATCATCATCATCATCTCATCATGATATCATCATCATGATATCATCATCATCATCTCATCATATCATCATCATGATATCATCATCATCATCTCATGATATCATCATCATGATATCATCATCATCATCTCATCATGTTATCATCATCATCATCTCATCATGATATCATCATCATCATCATCATCATCATCTCATCATGATATCATCATCATGATATCATCATCATCATCTCATCATATCATCATCATGATATCATCATCATCATCATCTCATGATATCATCATCATGATATCATCATCATCATCTCATCATCATGATATCATCATGATATCATCATCATCATCATCATCATCATCATCATCATCATCTCATCATGATATCATCATCATGATATCATCATCATCTCATCATGATATCTTCATCATCTCATCATGATATCATCATCATAATATCATCATCATCTCATCATGATATCATCATCATGATATCATCATCATCTTATCATGATATCATCATCATCATCATCATCTCATCATGATACCATCATCATCATCTCATCATAATATCATCATCATCATCATCATCATCATCATCATCATCATCATCATCATCATCTCATCATGATATCATCATCATCTCATCATGATATCATCAGCATCATCATCATCATCATCATCATCTCATCATGATATCATCATCATCATCATCATCATCATCTCATCATGATATCATCATCATCATCATCTCATCATTATATCATCATCATCATCATCATCATCATCATCTCATCATGATATCATCATCATGATATCATCATCATCTCATCATGATATCATCATCATCTCATCATGATATCATCATCATCATCATCTCATCATAATATCATCATCATCTCATCATGATATCATCATCATCATCATCATCTCATCATGATATCATCATCATCATCATCTCATCATGATATCATCATCATGATCTCATCATGTTATCATCATCATCATCTCATCATGATATCATCATCATCATCATCATCATCTCATCATGATATCATCATCATCATCATCTCATCATGATATCATCATCATCATCTCATCATGATATCATCATCATCATCTCATCATGTTATCATCATCATCATCATCATCTCATCATGATATCATCATCATGATATCATCATCATCATCATCTCATCATGATATCATCATCATCATCTCATCATGGTATCATCATCATCATCTCATCATGTTATCATCATCATCATCTCATCATGATATCATCATCATCATCATCATCATCTCATCATGATATCATCATCATGATATCATCATCATCATCTCATCATGATATCATCATTATCATCATCATCATCATCTCATCATGATATCATCATCATGATATCATCATCATGATATCATCATCATCATCTCATCATATCATCATCATGATATCATCATCATCATCTCATGATATCATCATCATGATATCATCATCATCATCTCATCATGTTATCATCATCATCATCTCATCATGATATCATCATCATCATCATCATCATCATCTCATCATGATATCATCATCATCTCATCATATCATCATCATGATATCATCATCATCATCATCTCATGATATCATCATCATGATATCATCATCATCATCTCATCATCATGATATCATCATGATATCATCATCATCATCATCATCATCATCATCTCATCATGATATCATCATCATGATATCATCATCATCTCATCATGATATCATCATCATAATATCATCATCATCTCATCATGATATCATCATCATGATATCATCATCATCTTATCATGATATCATCATCATCATCATCATCTCATCATGATACCATCATCATCAGCTCATCATGATATCATCATCTCATCATGATATCATCATCATCATCATCATCATCTCATCATGATATCATCATCATCATCATCTCATCATGATATCATCATCACCATCATCTCATCATGATATCATCATCATCTCATCATGATATCATCATCATGATATCATCATCATCATCATCTCATCATGATATCATCATCATCATCATCATCTCATCATGATATCATCATCATTATCATCATCATCTCATCATTATATCATCATCATTATATCATCATCATCATCATCATCTCATCATTATATCATCATCATCTCATCATGATATCATCATCATGATATCATCATCATCATCATCTCATCATGATATCATCATCATCATCATCATCATTATCATCATCTAATCATAATATCATCATCATCTCATCATGATATCATCATCATCATCTCATCATGATATCATCATCATCATCTCATCATGATATCATCATCATCATCATCATCTCATCATGTTATCATCATCATCATCATCATCATCATCATCATCATCATCTCATCATGATATCATCATCATCATCATCATCATCATCTCATCATGATATCATCATCATGATATCATCATCATCATCATCTCATCATGATATCATCATCATGATATCATCATCATCATCATCTCATCACGATATCATCATCATCAGCTCATCATGGTATCATCATCATCTCATCATATCATCAACATCATCTCATCATGATATCATCATCATGATATCATCATCATCATCATCATCTCATCATGATATCATCATCATCATCTCATCATTATATCATCATTATCATCATCATCTCATCATGATATCATCAAGATATCATCATTATCATCTCATCATGATATCATCATCATCATCATCATCATCATCTCATCATGATATCATCATCATCATCATCATCATCTCATCATGATATCATCATCATCATCATCTCATCATGATATCATCATCATCATCATCTCATCATGATATCATCATCATCATCTCATCATGATATCATCATCATCATCATCATCATCTCATCATGATATCATCATCATCTCATCATGATATCATCATCATCTCATCACGATATCATCATCATCAGCTCATCATGGTATCATCATCATCTCATCATGATATCATCATCATCTCATCATGATATCATCATCATGATATCATCATCATCATCTCATCATGATATCATCATCATCATCATCATCATCTCATCATGATATCATCATCATGATATCATCATCATCATCTCATCATATCATCATCATGATATCATCATCATCATCTCATGATATCATCATCATGATATCATCATCATCATCTCATCATGTTATCATCATCATCATCTCATCATGATATCATCATCATCATCATCATCATCATCTCATCATGATATCATCATCATGATATCATCATCATCATCTCATCATATCATCATCATGATATCATCATCATCATCATCTCATGATATCATCATCATGATATCATCATCATCATCTCATCATCATGATATCATCATGATATCATCATCATCATCATCATCATCATCATCATCATCATCTCATCATGATATCATCATCATGATATCATCATCATCTCATCATGATATCTTCATCATCTCATCATGATATCATCATCATAATATCATCATCATCTCATCATGATATCATCATCATGATATCATCATCATCTTATCATGATATCATCATCATCATCATCATCTCATCATGATACCATCATCATCATCTCATCATAATATCATCATCATCATCATCATCATCATCATCATCATCATCATCATCATCATCTCATCATGATATCATCATCATCTCATCATGATATCATCAGCATCATCATCATCATCATCATCATCTCATCATGATATCATCATCATCATCATCATCATCATCTCATCATGATATCATCATCATCATCATCTCATCATTATATCATCATCATCATCATCATCATCATCATCTCATCATGATATCATCATCATGATATCATCATCATCTCATCATGATATCATCATCATCTCATCATGATATCATCATCATCATCATCTCATCATAATATCATCATCATCTCATCATGATATCATCATCATCATCATCATCTCATCATGATATCATCATCATCATCATCTCATCATGATATCATCATCATGATCTCATCATGTTATCATCATCATCATCTCATCATGATATCATCATCATCATCATCATCATCTCATCATGATATCATCATCATCATCATCTCATCATGATATCATCATCATCATCTCATCATGATATCATCATCATCATCTCATCATGTTATCATCATCATCATCATCATCTCATCATGATATCATCATCATGATATCATCATCATCATCATCTCATCATGATATCATCATCATCATCTCATCATGGTATCATCATCATCATCTCATCATGTTATCATCATCATCATCTCATCATGATATCATCATCATCATCATCATCATCTCATCATGATATCATCATCATGATATCATCATCATCATCTCATCATGATATCATCATTATCATCATCATCATCATCTCATCATGATATCATCATCATGATATCATCATCATGATATCATCATCATCATCTCATCATATCATCATCATGATATCATCATCATCATCTCATGATATCATCATCATGATATCATCATCATCATCTCATCATGTTATCATCATCATCATCTCATCATGATATCATCATCATCATCATCATCATCATCTCATCATGATATCATCATCATCATCTCATCATATCATCATCATGATATCATCATCATCATCATCTCATGATATCATCATCATGATATCATCATCATCATCTCATCATCATGATATCATCATGATATCATCATCATCATCATCATCATCATCATCTCATCATGATATCATCATCATGATATCATCATCATCTCATCATGATATCATCATCATAATATCATCATCATCTCATCATGATATCATCATCATGATATCATCATCATCTTATCATGATATCATCATCATCATCATCATCTCATCATGATACCATCATCATCAGCTCATCATGATATCATCATCTCATCATGATATCATCATCATCATCATCATCATCTCATCATGATATCATCATCATCATCATCTCATCATGATATCATCATCACCATCATCTCATCATGATATCATCATCATCTCATCATGATATCATCATCATGATATCATCATCATCATCATCTCATCATGATATCATCATCATCATCATCATCTCATCATGATATCATCATCATTATCATCATCATCTCATCATTATATCATCATCATTATATCATCATCATCATCATCATCTCATCATTATATCATCATCATCTCATCATGATATCATCATCATGATATCATCATCATCATCATCATCTCATCATGATATCATCATCATCATCATCATCATTATCATCATCTAATCATAATATCATCATCATCTCATCATGATATCATCATCATCATCTCATCATGATATCATCATCATCATCTCATCATGATATCATCATCATCATCATCATCTCATCATGTTATCATCATCATCATCATCATCATCATCATCATCATCATCTCATCATGATATCATCATCATCATCATCATCATCATCTCATCATGATATCATCATCATGATATCATCATCATCATCATCATCTCATCATGATATCATCATCATGATATCATCATCATCATCATCTCATCACGATATCATCATCATCAGCTCATCATGGTATCATCATCATCTCATCATATCATCAACATCATCTCATCATGATATCATCATCATGATATCATCATCATCATCATCATCTCATCATGATATCATCATCATCATCTCATCATTATATCATCATTATCATCATCATCTCATCATGATATCATCAAGATATCATCATTATCATCTCATCATGATATCATCATCATCATCATCATCATCATCTCATCATGATATCATCATCATCATCATCATCATCTCATCATGATATCATCATCATCATCATCTCATCATGATATCATCATCATCATCATCTCATCATGATATCATCATCATCATCTCATCATGATATCATCATCATCATCATCATCATCTCATCATGATATCATCATCATCTCATCATGATATCATCATCATCTCATCACGATATCATCATCATCAGCTCATCATGGTATCATCATCATCTCATCATGATATCATCATCATCTCATCATTATATCATCATCATCATCATCATCTCATCATGATATCATCATCATCTCATCATGATATCATCATCATCATCATCATCATCATCATCTCATCATGTTATCATCATCATCATCTCATCATGATATCATCATCATCATCATCATCATCATCATCATCTCATCATGATATCATCATCATCATCCTCATCATCATCTCATCATGATATCATCATCATCATCATCATCATCTCATCATGATATCATCATCATCATCATCTCATCATGTTATCATCATCATCATCTCACCATGATATCATCATCATCATCTCATCATGATATCATCATCATGATATCATCATCATCATCATCTCATCATGATATCATCATCATCATCTCATCATGATATCTTCATCATTATATCATAATCATGACATCATCATCATCATCATCATCATCATCATCTCATCATGATATCATCATCATCTCATCATGATATCATCATCATCATCATCATCTCATCATGATATCATCATCATCTCATCATGATATCATCACCATGATATCATCATCATCTCATCACGATATCATCATCATCAGCTCATCATGATATCATCATCATCTCATCATATCATCAACATCATCTCATCATGATATCATCATCATGATATCATCATCATCATCTCATCATGATATCATCATCATCTCATCATATCATCAACATCATCTCATCATGATATCATCATCATTATATCATCATCATCATCATCATCTCATCATGATATCATCATCATCTCATCATGATATCATCATCATCATCATCATCATCATCATCATCATCATCTCATCATGATATCATCATCATCTTATCACGATATCATCATCATCATCATCATCATCTCATCATGATATCACCATCATCATCCTCTCATCATTATATCATCATCATCATCTCATCATGATATCATCATCATGATATCATCATCATGATATCATCATCATCATCATCTCATCATGATATCATCATCTCATCATGATATCATCATCATCATCATCATCTCATCATGATATCATCATCATGATATCATCATTATCATCTCATCATTATATCATCATCATCATCATCATCTCATCATTATATCATCATCATCTCATCATGATATCATCATGATATCATCATCATCATCTCATCATGATATCATCATCATCATCATCATCATCATCATCTCATCATGATATCATCATCATCATCATATCATCATTATATCATCATCATCATCTCATCATGATATCATCATCATCATCATCATCTCATCATGATATCATCATCATCATCATCATCTCATCATGCTATCATCATCATCATCATCTCATAATGTTATCATCATCATCATCATCATCATCATCATCATCATCTCATCATGATATCATCATCATCTCATCATGATATAATCATCATCTCATCATGATATCATCATCATGATATCATCATCATCATCTCATCACGATATCATCATCATCAGCTCATCATGGTATCATCATCATCTCATCATGATATCATCATCATCTCATCATTATATCATCATCATCATCATCATCATCATCATCATCTCATCCTGATATCATCATCATCTCATCATGATATCATCATGATATCATCATTATCATCTCATCATTATATCATCATCATCATCATCATCATCTCATCATTATATCATCATCATCTCATCATGATATCATCATGATATCATCATCATTATCTCATCATGAAATCATCATCATCATCATCTCATCATGATATCATCATCATCATCATCATATCATCATGATATCATCTCATCATGAAATCATCATGATATCATCATCATCATCTCATCATTATATCATCATCATATCATCATCATATCATCATCATCATCTCATCATGATATCATCATCATGACATCATCATCAGCATCATCACCTCATCATGATATCATCATCATGATATCATCATCATCATCATCATCTCATCCTGATATCATCATCATCATCATCTCATCATGATATCATCATCATCTCATCATGATATCATCATCATCATCTCATCATGATATGATCATCATGATATCATCATCATGATATCATCATCATGATATCATCATCATCATCATCATCATCATCATCATCATCATCATCATCATCATCATCTCATCATGATATCATCATCATCATCATCTCATCATGATATCATCATCATGATATCATCATCATGATATCATCATCATCATCTCATCATGATATCATCATCATCATCTCATCATGATATCATCATCATGATATCATCATCATTATCTTCATCATCTCAACATGATATCATCATCATGATATCATAATCATGATATCATCATCATCATCTCATCATGATATCATCATCATCATCATCATCATCATCATCATCATCATCTCATCATGATATCATCATCATCATCTCATCATGATATCATCATCATGATATCATCATCATGATATCATCATCATGATATCATCATCATCATCTCATCATGATATCATCATCATCATCTCATCATGATATCATCATCATGATATCATCATCATTATCTTCATCATCTCAACATGATATCATCATCATGATATCATAATCATGATATCATCATCATCTCATCATGATATCATCATCATCTCATCATGATATCATCATCATCATCATCATCATCATATCATCATGATATCATCATCATCTTATCACGATATCATCATCATCATCATCATCATCTCATCATGATATCATCATCTCATCATGATATCATCATCATGATATCATCATCATCTTATCATGATATCATCATCATCATCATCATCATCATCTCATCATGATACCATCATCATCATCTCATCATGATATCATCATCATGATATCATCATAATCATCTCATCATGATATCATCATCATCTTATCATGATATCATCATCATCATCATCATCATCTCATCATGATACCATCATCATCAGCTCATCACGATATCATCATCTCATCATGATATCATCATCATCATCATCATCATCATCTCGTCATGATATCATCATCATCATCATCTCATCATGATATCATCATCACCATCATCTCATCATGATATCATCATCATCTCATCATGATATCATCATCATGATATCATCATCATCATCATCATCTCATCATGATATCATCATCATCATCATCATCATCTCATCATGATATCATCATCATTATCATCATCATCTCATCATTATATCATCATCATTATATCATCATCATCATCATCTCATCATGATATCATCATCATGATATCATCATCATCATCATCTCATCACGATATCATCATCATCAGCTCATCATGGTATCATCATCATCTCATCATGACATCATCATCATCTTATCATTATATCATCATCATCATCATTATCTCATCATGATTTCATCATCATGATATCATCATCATCATCTCATCATGATATCATCATCATCATCTCATCATTATATCATCATCATCATCATCATCATCATCTCATCATGATATCATCATCATCTCATCATGATATCATCATCATCTCATCATGATATCATCATCATCTCATCATGATATCATCAGCATCATCATCATCATCATCATCATCATCATCATCATCATCATCATCATCATCTCATCATGATATCATCATCATCTCATCATGATATCATCAGCATCATCATCATCATCATCATCATCATCATCATCATCTCATCATGATATCATCATCATCATCATCATCATCATCATCTCATCATGATATCATCATCATCATCATCATCATCATCTCATCATGATATCATCATCATCTCATCATGATATCATCATCATCATCTCATCATGATATCATCATCATCTCATCATGATATCATCATCATCATCATCTCATCATAATATCATCATCATCTCATCATGATATCATCATCATCATCATCATCTCATCATGATATCATCATCATCATCTCATCATGATATCATCATCATCATCTCATCATGATATCATCATCATCATCTCATCATGTTATCATCATCATCATCTCATCATGATATCATCATCATCATCATCATCATCATCTCATCATGATATCATCATCATGATATCATCATCATCATCATCTCATCATGATATCATCATCATCATCTCATCATGATATCATCATCATCATCTCATCATGTTATCATCATCATCATCATCATCATCATCATCATCTCATCATGATATCATCATCATGATATCATCATCATGATATCATCATCATCATCATCTCATCATGATATCATCATCATCATCTCATCATGATATCATCATCATCATCTCATCATGTTATCATCATCATCATCTCATCATGATATCATCATCATCATCATCATCTCATCATGATATCATCATCATGATATCATCATCATCATCTCATCATGATATCATCATCATCATCATCATCATCATCTCATCATGATATCATCATCATGATATCATCATCATCATCTCATCATATCATCATCATGATATCATCATCATCACCTCATGATATCATCATCATGATATCATCATCATCATCTCATCATGTTATCATCATCATCATCTCATCATGATATCATCATCATCATCATCATCATCTCATCATGATATCATCATCATGATATCATCATCATCATCTCATCATATCATCATCATGATATCATCATCATCATCATCTCATGATATCATCATCATCATCTCATCATCATGATATCATCATGATATCATCATCATCATCATCATCATCATCATCATCATCATCATCATCTCATCATGATATCATCATCATGATATCATCATCATCTCATCATGATATCATCAGCATCATCATCATCATCATCATCATCATCTCATCATGATATCATCATCATCTCATCATGATATCATCAGCATCATCATCATCATCTCATCATGATATCATCATCATCATCATCATCATCATCATCTCATCATGATATCATCATCATCATCATCATCATCATCATCATCATCTCATCATGATATCATCATCATCTCATCATGATATCATCATCATCATCTCATCATGATATCATCATCATCTCATCATGATATCATCATCATAATATCATCATCATCTCATCATGATATCATCATCATCATCATCATCATCATCATCATCATCATCATCATCATCATCATCTCATCATGATATCATCATCATCTCATCATGATATCATCAGCATCATCATCATCATCATCATCATCATCATCATCATCTCATCATGATATCATCATCATCATCATCATCATCATCATCTCATCATGATATCATCATCATCATCATCATCATCATCTCATCATGATATCATCATCATCTCATCATGATATCATCATCATCATCTCATCATGATATCATCATCATCTCATCATGATATCATCATCATCATCATCTCATCATAATATCATCATCATCTCATCATGATATCATCATCATCATCATCATCTCATCATGATATCATCATCATCATCTCATCATGATATCATCATCATCATCTCATCATGATATCATCATCATCATCTCATCATGTTATCATCATCATCATCTCATCATGATATCATCATCATCATCATCATCATCTCATCATGATATCATCATCATGATATCATCATCATCATCATCTCATCATGATATCATCATCATCATCTCATCATGATATCATCATCATCATCTCATCATGTTATCATCATCATCATCATCATCATCATCATCATCTCATCATGATATCATCATCATGATATCATCATCATGATATCATCATCATCATCATCTCATCATGATATCATCATCATCATCTCATCATGATATCATCATCATCATCTCATCATGTTATCATCATCATCATCTCATCATGATATCATCATCATCATCATCATCTCATCATGATATCATCATCATGATATCATCATCATCATCTCATCATGATATCATCATCATCATCATCATCATCATCTCATCATGATATCATCATCATGATATCATCATCATCATCTCATCATATCATCATCATGATATCATCATCATCACCTCATGATATCATCATCATGATATCATCATCATCATCTCATCATGTTATCATCATCATCATCTCATCATGATATCATCATCATCATCATCATCATCTCATCATGATATCATCATCATGATATCATCATCATCATCTCATCATATCATCATCATGATATCATCATCATCATCATCTCATGATATCATCATCATGATATCATCATCATCATCTCATCATCATGATATCATCATGATATCATCATCATCATCATCATCATCATCATCATCATCATCATCTCATCATGATATCATCATCATGATATCATCATCATCTCATCATGATATCATCAGCATCATCATCATCATCATCATCATCATCTCATCATGATATCATCATCATCTCATCATGATATCATCAGCATCATCATCATCATCTCATCATGATATCATCATCATCATCATCATCATCATCATCTCATCATGATATCATCATCATCATCATCATCATCATCATCATCATCATCATCTCATCATGATATCATCATCATCTCATCATGATATCATCATCATCATCTCATCATGATATCATCATCATCTCATCATGATATCATCATCATAATATCATCATCATCTCATCATGATATCATCATCATCATCATCATCATCTCATCATGATATCATCATCTCATCATGATATCATCATCATCATCTCATCATGTTATCATCATCATCATCTCATCATGATATCATCATCATCATCATCATCATCTCATCATGATATCATCATCATGATATCATCATCATCATCATCTCATCATGATATCATCATCATCATCTCATCATGATATCATCATCATCATCTCATCATGTTATCATCATCATCATCTCATCATGCTATCATCATCATCATCATCATCATCATCTCATCATGATATCATCATCATGATATCATCATCATCATCTCATCATGATATCATCATCATCATCATCATCTCATCATGATATCATCATCATGATATCATCATCATCATCTCATCATATCATCATCATGATATCATCATCATCATCTCATGATATCATCATCATGATATCATCATCATCATCTCATCATGTTATCATCATCATCATCTCATCATGATATCATCATCATCATCATCATAATCATCATCATCTCATCATGATATCATCATCATGATATCATCATCATCATTTCATCATATCATCATCATGATATCATCATCATCATCATCTCATGATATCATCATCATGATATCATCATCATCATCTCATCATCATGATATCATCATGATATCATCATCATCATCATCTCATCATGATATCATCATCATCATCTCATCATGATATCATCATCATCATCTCATCATGTTATCATCATCATCATCTCATCATGATATCATCATCATCATCATCATCATCTCATCATGATATCATCATCATGATATCATCATCATCATCTCATCATCATGATATCATCATGATATCATCATCATCATCATCATCATCATCATCATCATCATCATCATCTCATCATGATATCATCATCATGATATCATCATCATCTCATCATGATATCTTCATCATCACATCATGATATCATCATCATAATATCATCATCATGATATCATCATCATGATATCATCATCATCTTATCATGATATCATCATCATCATAATCATCATCTCATCATGATACCATCATCATCAGCTCATCATGATATCATCATCTCATCATGACATCATCATCATCATCATCATCATCATCATCATCTCATCATGATATCATCATCATCTCATCATGATATCATCATCATCATCATCATCTCATCATGATATCATCATCATCTCATCATGATATCATCATCATGATATCATCATCATCTCATCACGATATCATCATCATCAGCTCATCATGATATCATCATCATCTCATCATATCATCAACATCATCTCATCATGATATCATCATCATGATATCATCATCATCATCTCATCATGATATCATCATCTCATCATTATATCATCATCATCATCATCTCATCATGATATCATCATCATCTCATCATGATATCATCATCATCATCATCATCATCATCATCATCATCTCATCATGATATCATCATCATCTTATCACGATATCATCATCATCATCATCATCATCATCATCATCTCATCATGATATCACCATCATCATCCTCTCATCATTATATCATCATCATCATCTCATCATGATATCATCATCATGATATCATCATCATCATCATCTCATCATGATATCATCATCATCATCATCTCATCATGATATCATCATCATCATCATCTCATCATGATATCATCATCATGATATCATCATTATCATCTCATCATTATATCATCATCATCATCTCATCATTATATCATCATCATCTCATCATGATATCATCATGATATCATCATCATCATCTCATCATGATATCATCATCATCATCATCATCATCATCATCTCATCATGATATCATCATCATCATCATATCATCATTATATCATCATCTCATCATGATATCATCATCATGATATCATCATCATCATCATCATCATCTCATCATGATATCATCATCATCATCATCATCTCATCATGCTATCATCATCATCATCATCTCATAATGTTATCATCATCATCATCATCATCATCATCTCATCATGATATCATCATCATCTCATCATGATATCATCATCATCTCATCATGATATCATCATCATGATATCATCATCATCATCTCATCACGATATCATCATCATCAGCTCATCATGGTATCATCATCATCTCATCATGATATCATCATCATCTCATCATTATATCATCATCATCATCATCATCATCTCATCCTGATATCATCATCATCTCATCATGATATCATCATGATATCATCATTATCATCTCATCATTATATCATCATCATCATCATCATCATCATCATCATCATCTCATCATTATATCATCATCATCTCATCATGATATCATCATGATATCATCATCATCATCTCATCATGAAATCATCATCATCATCATCTCATCATGATATCATCATCATCATCATATCATCATGATATCATCTCATCATGAAATCATCATGATATCATCATCATCATCTCATCATGATATCATCATCATATCATCATCATGATATCATCATCATGACATCATCATCAGCATCATCACCTCATCATGATATCATCATCATGATATCATCATCATCATCATCATCTCATCCTGATATCATCATCATCATCATCTCATCATGATATCATCATCATCTCATCATGATATCATCATCATCATCTCATCATGATATGATCATCATCATCATCATGATATCATCATCATGATATCATCATCATCATCATCATCATCTCATCATGATATCATCATCATCATCATCATCATCATCATCATCATCATCTCATCATGATATCATCATCATCATCTCATCATGATATCATCATCATGATATCATCATCATGATATCATCATCATCATCTCATCATGATATCATCATAATCATCTCATCATGATATCATCATCATGATATCATCATCATTATCTTCATCATCTCAACATGATATCATCATCATGATATCATAATCATGATATCATCATCATCATCTCATCATGATATCATCATCATCATCATCATCATCATCATCATCTCATCATGATATCATCATCATCATCTCATCATGATATCATCATCATGATATCATCATCATGATATCATCATCATCATCTCATCATGATATCATCATCATCATCTCATCATGATATCATCATCATGATATCATCATCATTATCTTCATAATCTCAACATGATATCATCATCATGATATCATAATCATGATATCATCATCATCTCATCATGATATCATCATCATCTCATCATGATATCATCATCATCATCATCATCATCATATCATCATGATATCATCATCATCTTATCACGATATCATCATCATCATCATCATCATCATCTCATCATGATATCATCATCATCATCTCATCATGATATCATCATCATCATCTCATCATGATATCATCATCATGATATCATCATCATCATCTCATCATGATATCATCATCATCTTATCATGATATCATCATCATCATCATCATCTCATCATTATATCATCATCATTATATCATCATCATCATCATCTCATCATGATATCATCATCATGATATCATCATCATCATCATCTCATCACGATATCATCATCATCAGCTCATCATGGTATCATCATCATCTCATCATGACATCATCATCATCTTATCATTATATCATCATCATCATCATCATCTCATCATGATTTCATCATCATGATATCATCATCATCATCTCATCATGATATCATCATCATCATCTCATCATTATATCATCATCATCATCATCATCATCATCTCATCATGATATCATCATCATCTCATCATGATATCATCATCATCTCATCATGATATCATCATCATCTCATCATGATATCATCAGCATCATCATCATCATCATCATCATCATCATCATCATCATCTCATCATGATATCATCATCATCTCATCATGATATCATCAGCATCATCATCATCATCATCATCATCATCTCATCATGATATCATCATCATGATATCATCATCATCATCATCATCTCATCATGATATCATCATCATCATCATCATCATCATCATCTCATCATGATATCATCATCATCTCATCATGATATCATCATCATCATCTCATCATGATATCATCATCATCTCATCATGATATCATCATCATCATCATCTCATCATAATATCATCATCATCTCATCATGATATCATCATCATCATCATCATCTCATAATGATATCATCATCATCATCTCATCATGATATCATCATCATCATCTCATCATGTTATCATCATCATCATCTCATCATGATATCATCATCATCATCATCATCATCTCATCATGATATCATCATCATGATATCATCATCATCATCATCTCATCATGATATCATCATCATCATCTCATCATGATATCATCATCATCATCTCATCATGTTATCATCATCATCATCATCATCATCTCATCATGATATCATCATCATGATATCATCATCATCATCATCTCATCATGATATCATCATCATCATCTCATCATGTTATCATCATCATCATCATCTCATCATGATATCATCATCATCATCATCATCTCATCATGATATCATCATCATGATATCATCATCATGATATCATCATCATCATCTCATCATGATATCATCATCATCATCATCATCATCATCATCATCTCATCATGATATCATCATCATGATATCATCATCATCATCTCATCATATCATCATCATGATATCATCATCATCATCTCATGATATCATCATCATGATATCATCATCATCATCTCATCATGTTATCATCATCATCATCTCATCATGATATCATCATCATCATCATCATCATCTCATCATGATATCATCATCATCATCATCTCATCATATCATCATCATGATATCATCATCATCATCATCTCATGATATCATCATCATGATATCATCATCATCATCTCATCATCATGATATCATCATGATATCATCATCATCATCATCATCATCATCATCATCATCATCATCATCATCATCATCATCTCATCATGATATCATCATCATGATATCATCATCATCTCATCATGATATCTTCATCATCTCATCATGATATCATCATCATAATATCATCATCATCTCATCATGATATCATCATGATATCATCATCATGATATCATCATCATCTTATCATGATATCATCATCATCATCATCATCTCATCATGATACCATCATCATCAGCTCATCATGATATCATCATCTCATCATGATATCATCATCATCATCATCATCATCTCATCATGATATCATCATCATCATCATCTCATCATGATATCATCATCACCATCATCTCATCATGATATCATCATCATCTCATCATGATATCATCATCATGATATCATCATCATCATCATCTCATCATGATATCATCATCATCATCATCTCATCATGATATCATCATCATTATCATCATCATCTCATCATTATATCATCATCATTATATCATAATCATCATCATCATCTCATCATGATATCATCATCATGATATCATCATCATCATCATCTCATCACGATATCATCATCATCAGCTCATCATGGTATCATCATCATCTCATCATGACATCATCATCATCTCATCATTATATCATCATCATCATCATCTCATCATGATATCATCATCATGATATCATCATCATCATCATCTCATCATGATATCATCATCATCATCATCTCATCATTATATCATCATCATCATCATCATCATCTCATCATGATATCATCATCATCTCATCATGATATCATCATCATGATATCATCATCATCTCATCATGATATCATCATCATCTCATCATGATATCATCAGCATCATCATCATCATCATCATCATCATCATCTCATCATGATATCATCATCATCTCATCATGATATCATCAGCATCATCATCATCATCATCTCATCATGATATCATCATCATCATCATCATCATCATCATCATCATCATCATCTCATCATGATATCATCATCATCATCATCATCTCATCATTATATCATCATCATCATCATCATCATCATCATCTCATCATGATATCATCATCATCTCATCATGATATCATCATCATCATCTCATCATGATATCATCATCATCTCATCATGATATCATCATCATAATATCATCATCATCTCATCATGATATCATCATCATCATCATCATCATCATCATCATCTCATCATGATATCATCATCATCATCTCATCATGATATCATCATCATCATCTCATCATGTTATCATCATCATCATCTCATCATGATATCATCATCATCATCATCATCATCATCATCATCTCATCATGATATCATCATCATCATCATCTCATCATGATATCATCATCATCATCTCATCATGATATCATCATCATCTCATCATGATATCATCATCATCATCATCTCATCACGATATCATCATCATCAGCTCATCATGGTATCATCATCATCTCATCATGACATCATCATCATCTCATCATTATATCATCATCATCATCATCTCATCATGATTTCATCATCATGATATCATCATCATCATCTCATCATGATATCATCATCATCATCTCATCATTATATCATCATCATCATCATCATCATCATCTCATCATGATATCATCATCATCTCATCATGATATCATCATCATCTCATCATGATATCATCATCATCTCATCATGATATCATAAGCATCATCATCATCATCATCATCATCATCATCATCATCATCATCATCTCATCATGATATCATCATCCTCATCTCATCATGATATCATCATCATCATCATCTCATCATTATATCATCATCATCATCATCATCATCATCATCTCATCATGATATCATCATCATCTCATCATGATATCATCATCATGATATCATCATCATCTCATCATGATATCATCATCATCTCATCATGATATCATCATCATCATCATCTCATCACGATATCATCATCATCAGCTCATCATGGTATCATCATCATCTCATCATGACATCATCATCATCTCATCATTATATCATCATCATCATCATCATCTCATCATGATTTCATCATCATGATATCATCATCATCATCTCATCATGATATCATCATCATCATCTCATCATTATATCATCATCATCATCATCATCATCATCATCATCTCATCATGATATCATCATCATCTCATCATGATATCATCATCATCATCATCATCATCATCATCATCATCATCTCATCATGATATCATCATCATCATCATCATCATCATCATCTCATCATGATATCATCATCATCTCATCATGATATCATCATCATCATCTCATCATGATATCATCATCATCTCATCATGATATCATCATCATAATATCATCATCATCTCATCATGATATCATCATCATCATCATCATCATCATCATCATCTCATCATGATATCATCATCATCATCTCATCATGATATCATCATCATCATCTCATCATGTTATCATCATCATCATCTCATCATGATATCATCATCATCATCATCATCATCTCATCATGATATCATCATCATCATCATCTCATCATGATATCATCATCATCATCTCATCAGGATATCATCATCATCATCTCATCATGTTATCATCATCATCATCTCATCATGCTATCATCATCATCATCATCATCATCATCATCATCATCTCATCATGATATCATCATCATGATATCATCATCATCATCTCATCATGATATCATCATCATCATCATCATCTCATCATGATATCATCATCATGATATCATCATCATCATCTCATCATATCATCATCATGATATCATCATCATCATCTCATGATATCATCATCATGATATCATCATCATCATCTCATCATGTTATCATCATCATCATCTCATCATGATATCATCATCATCATCATCATCATCATCATCATCATCATCTCATCATGATATCATCATCATGATATCATCATCATCATCTCATCATATCATCATCATGATATCATCATCATCATCATCATCTCATGATATCATCATCATGATATCATCATCATCATCTCATCATCATGATATCATCATGATATCATCATCATCATCATCTCATCATGATATCATCATCATCATCTCATCATGATATCATCATCATCATCTCATCATGTTATCATCATCATCATCTCATCATGATATCATCATCATCATCATCATCTCATCATGATATCATCATCATGATATCATCATCATCATCTCATCATCATGATATCATCATGATATCATCATCATCATCATCATCATCATCATCATCATCATCATCTCATCATGATATCATCATCATGATATCATCATCATCTCATCATGATATCTTCATCATCACATCATGATATCATCATCACAATATCATCATCATCTCATCATGATATCATCATCATGATATCATCATCATCTTATCATGATATCATCATCATCATCATCTCATCATGATATCATCATCATCATCTCATCATTATATCATCATCATCATCATCATCATCATCTCATCATGATATCATCATCATCTCATCATGATATCATCATCATCTCATCATGATATCATCATCATCTCATCATGATATCATCAGCATCATCATCATCATCATCATCATCATCATCATCATCATCATCATCATCTCATCATGATATCATCATCCTCATCTCATCATGATATCATCATCATCATCATCTCATCATTATATCATCATCATCATCATCATCATCATCTCATCATGATATCATCATCATCTCATCATGATATCATCATCATGATATCATCATCATCTCATCATGATATCATCATCATCTCATCATGATATCATCATCATCATCATCTTATCACGATATCATCATCATCAGCTCATCATGGTATCATCATCATCTCATCATGACATCATCATCATCTCATCATTATATCATCATCATCATCATCATCTCATCATGATTTCATCATCATGATATCATCATCATCATCTCATCATGATATCATCATCATCATCTCATCATTATATCATCATCATCATCATCATCATCATCATCATCATCTCATCATGATATCATCATCATCTCATCATGATATCATCATCATCATCATCATCATCATCATCATCATCTCATCATGATATCATCATCATCATCATCATCATCATCTCATCATGATATCATCATCATCTCATCATGATATCATCATCATCATCTCATCATGATATCATCATCATCTCATCATGATATCATCATCATAATATCATCATCATCTCATCATGATATCATCATCATCATCATCATCATCTCATCATGATATCATCATCATCATCTCATCATGATATCATCATCATCATCTCATCATGTTATCATCATCATCATCTCATCATGATATCATCATCATCATCATCATCATCTCATCATGATATCATCATCATCATCATCTCATCATGATATCATCATCATCATCTCATCAGGATATCATCATCATCATCTCATCATGTTATCATCATCATCATCTCATCATGCTATCATCATCATCATCATCATCATCATCATCTCATCATGATATCATCATCATGATATCATCATCATCATCTCATCATGATATCATCATCATCATCATCATATCATCATGATATCATCATCATGATATCATCATCATCATCTCATCATATCATCATCATGATATCATCATCATCATCTCATGATATCATCATCATGATATCATCATCATCATCTCATCATGTTATCATCATCATCATCTCATCATGATATCATCATCATCATCATCATCATCATCATCTCATCATGATATCATCATCATGATATCATCATCATCATCTCATCATATCATCATCATGATATCATCATCATCATCTCATCATCATGATATCATCATGATATCATCATCATCATCATCTCATCATGATATCATCATCATCATCTCATCATGATATCATCATCATCATCTCATCATGTTATCATCATCATCATCTCATCATGATATCATCATCATCATCATCATCATCTCATCATGATATCATCATCATGATATCATCATCATGATATCATCATCATCATCTCATCATCATGATATCATCATGATATCATCATCATCATCATCATCATCATCATCATCATCATCATCTCATCATGATATCATCATCATGATATCATCATCATCTCATCATGATATCTTCATCATCACATCATGATATCATCATCATAATATCATCATCATCTCATCATGATATCATCATCATGATATCATCATCATCTTATCATGATATCATCATCATCATCATCTCATCATGATACCATCATCATCAGCTCATCATGATATCATCATCTCATCATGATATCATCATCATCATCATCATCATCTCATCATGATATCATCATCATCATCTCATCATGATATCATCATCATAATATCATCATGTTATCATCATCATCATCTCATCATGAGATCATCATCATCATCATCATCATCTTTATCATCATCTAATCATAATATCATCATCATCTCATCATGATATCATCATCATCATCTCATCATGATATCATCATCATCATCTCATCATGATATCATCATCATCATCATCTCATCATGTTATCATCATCATCATCATCATCATCATCATCATCATCTCATCATGATATCATCATCATCATCGTCATCATCATCATCATCATCATCATCTCATCATGATATCATCATCATGATATCATCATCATCATCATCATCTCATCATGATATCATCATCATGATATCATCATCATCATCATCTCATCACGATATCATCATCATCATCTCATCATATCATCAACATCATCTCATCATGATATCATCATCATGATATCATCATCATCATCTCATGATATCATCATCATGATATCATCATCATCATCTCATCATGTTATCATCATCATCATCTCATCATGATATCATCATCATCATCATCATCATCATCTCATCATGATATCATCATCATGATATCATCATCATCATCTCATCATATCATCATCATGATATCATCATCATCATCTCATCATCATGATATCATCATGATATCATCATCATCATCATCTCATCATGATATCATCATCATGATATCATCATCATCATCTCATCATATCATCATCATGATATCATCATCATCATCTCATCATCATGATATCATCATGATATCATCATCATCATCATCTCATCATGATATCATCATCATCATCTCATCATGATATCATCATCATCATCATCTCATCATGTTATCATCATCATCATCTCATCATGATATCATCATCATCATCATCTCATCATGATATCATCATCATGATATCATCATCATCATCTCATCATCATGATATCATCATGATATCATCTTCATCATCATCATCATCATCATCTCATCATGATATCATCATCATCATCATCTCATCATGTTATCATCATCATCATCTCATCATGATATCATCATCATCATCATCTCATCATGATATCATCATCATGATATCATCATCATCATCTCATCATCATGATATCATCATGATATCATCTTCATCATCATCATCATCATCATCTCATCATGATATCATCTTCATCATCATCATCATCATCATCTCATCATGATATCATCATCATGATATCATCATCATCTCATCATGATATCTTCATCATCACATCATGATATCATCATCATAATATCATCATCATCTCATCATGATATCATCATCATGATATCATCATCATCTTATCATGATATCATCATCATCATCATCATCATCTCATCATGATACCATCATCATCAGCTCATCATGATATCATCATCTCATCATGATATCATCATCATCATCATCATCATCTCATCATGATATCATCATCATCATCTCATCATGATATCATCATCATAATATCATCATGTTATCATCATCATCATCTCATCATGAGATCATCATCATCATCATCATCATCATTATCATCATCTAATCAAAATATCATCATCATCTCATCATGATATCATCATCATCATCTCATCATGATATCATCATCATCATCTCATCATGATATCATCATCATCATCATCTCATCATGTTATCATCATCATCATCATCATCATCATCTCATCATGATATCATCATCATCATCATCATCATCATCATCATCATCTCATCATGATATCATCATCATGATATCATCATCATCATCATCATCATCATCTCATCATGATATCATCATCATGATATCATCATCATCATCATCTCATCACGATATCATCATCATCAGCTCATCATGGTATCATCATCATCTCATCATATCATCAACATCATCTCATCATGATATCATCATCATGATATCATCATCATCATCATCATCTCATCATGATATCATCATCATCATCTCATCATTATATCATCATTATCATCATCATCTCATCATGATATCATCAAGATATCATCATTATCATCTCATCATGATATCATTATCATCATCATCATCATCATCTCATCATGATATCATCATCATCATCATCATCATCATCATCTCATCATGATATCATCATCATCATCATCTCATCATGATATCATCATCATCATCATCTCATCATGATATCATCATCATCATCATCTCATCATGATATCATCATCATTATCATCATCATCACATCATTATATCATCATCATCATCATCATCATCTCATCATGATATCATCATCATCTCATCATGATATCATCATCATCTCATCATGATATCATCATCATTATCATCATCATCACATCATTATATCATCATCATCATCATCATCATCTCATCATGATATCATCATCATCTCATCATGATATCATCATCATCATCATCATCATCATCTCATCATGATATCATCATCATGATATCATCATCATCATCTCATCATATCATCATCATGATATCATCATCATCATCATCTCATGATATCATCATCATGATATCATCATCATCATCTCATCATCATGATATCATCATGATATCATCATCATCATCATCTCATCATGATATCATCATCATCATCTCATCATGATATCATCATCATCATCTCATCATGTTATCATCATCATCATCTCATCATGATATCATCATCATCATCATCATCATATCATCATGATATCATCATCATGATATCATCATCATCATCTCATCATCATGATATCATCATGATATCATCATCATCATCATTATCATCATCATCTCATCATGATATCATCATCATGATATCATCATCATCTCATCATGATATCTTCATCATCACATCATGATATCATCATCATAATATCATCATCATCTCATCATGATATCAAAATCATGATATCATCATCATCTTATCATGATATAATCATCATCATCATCATCATCTCATCATCATCATCATCATCATCTCATCATGATACCATCATCATCAGCTCATCATGATATCATCATCTCATCATGATATCATCATCATCATCATCATCTCATCATGATATCATCATCATCATCTCATCATGATATCATCATCATCATCTCATCATGTTATCATCATA
>JAYKOZ010000093.1:2015000-2022500 GCA_036172795.1 Pelodytes ibericus
CTTCATCATTATATCATAATCATGACATCATCATCATCATCATCATCATCATCATCATCATCTCATCATGATATCATCATCATCTCATCATGATATCATCATCATCTCATCATGATATCATCATCATGATATCATCATCATCTCATCACGATATCATCATCATCAGCTCATCATGATATCATCATCATCTCATCATATCATCAACATCATCTCATCATGATATCATCATCATGATATCATCATCATCATCTCATCATGATATCATCATCTCATCATTATATCATCATCATCATCATCATCATCTCATCATGATATCATCATCATCTCATCATGATATCATCATCATCATCATCATCATCATCATCATCATCATCATCATCATCATCTCATCATGATATCATCATCATCTTATCACGATATCATCATCATCATCATCATCATCTCATCATGATATCACCAACATCATCCTCTCATCATTATATCATCATCATCATCTCATCATGATATCATCATCATGATATCATCATCATCATCATCTCATCATGATATCATCATCATCATCATCATCTCATCATGATATCATCATCATCATCATCATCTCATCATGATATCATCATCATGATATCATCATTATCATCTCATCATTATATCATCATCATCATCATCATCTCATCATTATATCAACATCATCTCATCATGATATCATCATGATATCATCATCATCATCTCATCATGATATCATCATCATCATCATCATCATCATCTCATCATGATATCATCATCATCATCATCATATCATCATTATATCATCATCATCATCTCATCATGATATCATCATCATGATATCATCATCATCATCATCTCATCATGATATCATCATCATCATCATCATCTCATCATGCTATCATCATCATCATCATCTCATAATGTTATCATCATCATCATCATCATCATCATCATCATCTCATCATGATATCATCATCATCTCATCATGATATCATCATCATCATCTCATCATGATATCATCATCATCATCATCATCATCATCTCATCATGATATCATCATCATCATCATCATATCATCATTATATCATCATCATCATCTCATCATGATATCATCATCATGATATCATCATCATCTCATCATGATATCATCATCATCATCATCATCTCATCATGCTATCATCATCATCATCATCTCATAATGTTATCATCATCATCATCATCATCATCTCATCATGATATCATCATCATCTCATCATGATATCATCATCATCTCATCATGATATCATCATCATGATATCATCATCATCATCTCATCACGATATCATCATCATCAGCTCATCATTGTATCATCATCATCTCATCATGATATCATCATCATCTCATCATTATATCATCATCATCATCATCATCATCTCATCCTGATATCATCATCATCTCATCATGATATCATCATGATATCATCATTATCATCTCATCATTATATCATCATCATCATCATCATCATCATCATCATCATCATCATCATCTCATCATTATATCATCATCATCTCATCATGATATCATCATGATATCATCATCATCATCTCATCATGAAATCATCATCATCATCATCTCATCATGATATCATCATCATCATCATATCATCATGATATCATCATCATCTCATCATGATATCATCATCATCATCTCATCATGATATCATCATCATATCATCATCATATCATCATCATCATCTCATCATGATATCATCATCATGACATCATCATCAGCATCATCACCTCATCATGATATCATCATCATGATATCATCATCATCATCATCATGATATCATCATCATAATATCATCATCATCTCATCATGATATCATCATCATGATATCATCATCATCTTATCATGATATCATCATCATCATCATCATCATCTCATCATGATACCATCATCATCAGCTCATCATGATATCATCATCTCATCATGATATCATCATCATCATCATCATCATCTCATCATGATATCATCATCATCATCATCTCATCATGATATCATCATCACCATCATCTCATCATGATATCATCATCATCTCATCATGATATCATCATCATGATATCATCATCATCATCATCTCATCATGATATCATCATCATCATCATCTCATCATGATATCATCATCATTATCATCATCATCTCATCATTATATCATCATCATTATATCATCATCATCATCATCATCTCATCATGATATCATCATCATGATATCATCATCATCATCATCTCATCACGATATCATCATCATCAGCTCATCATGGTATCATCATCATCTCATCATGACATCATCATCATCTCATCATTATATCATCATCATCATCATCTCATCATGATATCATCATCATGATATCATCATCATCATCATCTCATCATGATATCATCATCATCATCATCTCATCATTATATCATCATCATCATCATCATCATCATCATCTCATCATGATATCATCATCATCTCATCATGATATCATCATCATGATATCATCATCATCTCATCATGATATCATCATCATCTCATCATGATATCATCAGCATCATCATCATCATCATCATCATCTCATCATGATATCATCAACATCTCATCATGATATCATCAGCATCATCATCATCATCATCTCATCATGATATCATCATCATCATCATCATCATCATCATCATCTCATCATGATATCATCATCATCATCATCATCTCATCATTATTTCATCATCATCATCATCATCATCATCATCATCTCATCATGATATCATCATCATCTCATCATGATATCATCATCTTGATATCATCATCATCTCATCATGATATCATCATCATCTCATCATGATATCATCATCATCATCATCATCTCATCACGATATCATCATCATCAGCTCATCATGGTATCATCATCATCTCATCATGACATCATCATCATCTCATCATTATATCATCATCATCATCATCTCATCATGATTTCATCATCATGATATCATCATCATCATCTCATCATGATATCATCATCATCATCTCATCATTATATCATCATCATCATCATCATCATCATCTCATCATGATATCATCATCATCTCATCATGATATCATCAGCATCATCATCATCATCATCATCATCATCATCATCATCATCATCATCATCTCATCATGATATCATCATCCTCATCTCATCATGATATCATCATCATCATCATCTCATCATTATATCATCATCATCATCATCATCATCATCTCATCATGATATCATCATCATCTCATCATGATATCATCATCATGATATCATCATCATCTCATCATGATATCATCATCATCTCATCATGATATCATCATCATCATCATCATCTCATCACGATATCATCATCATCAGCTCATCATGGTATCATCATCATCTCATCATGACATCATCATCATCTCATCATTATATCATCATCATCATCATCATCTCATCATGATTTCATCATCATGATATCATCATCATCATCTCATCATGATATCATCATCATCATCTCATCATTATATCATCATCATCATCATCATCATCATCATCTCATCATGATATCATCATCATCTCATCATGATATCATCATCATCATCATCATCATCATCATCATCATCTCATCATGATATCATCATCATCATCATCATCATCATCATCTCATCATGATATCATCATCATCTCATCATGATATCATCATCATCATCTCATCATGATATCATCATCATCTCATCATGATATCATCATCATAATATCATCATCATCTCATCATGATATCATCATCATCATCATCATCATCATCTCATCATGATATCATCATCATCATCTCATCATGATATCATCATCATCATCTCATCATGTTATCATCATCATCATCTCATCATGATATCATCATCATCATCATCATCATCATCATCTCATCATGATATCATCATCATCATCATCTCATCATGATATCATCATCATCATCTCATCAGGATATCATCATCATCATCTCATCATGTTATCATCATCATCATCTCATCATGCTATCATCATCATCATCATCATCATCATCATCATCATCATCTCATCATGATATCATCATCATGATATCATCATCATCATCTCATCATGATATCATCATCATCATCATCATCTCATCATGATATCATCATCATGATATCATCATCATCATCATCTCATCATATCATCATCATGATATCATCATCATCATCTCATGATATCATCATCATGATATCATCATCATCATCTCATCATGTTATCATCATCATCATCTCATCATGATATCATCATCATCATCATCATCATCATCATCTCATCATGATATCATCATCATGATATCATCATCATCATCTCATCATATCATCATCATGATATCATCATCATCATCATCATCTCATGATATCATCATCATGATATCATCATCATCATCTCATCATCATGATATCATCATGATATCATCATCATCATCATCTCATCATGATATCATCATCATCATCTCATCATGATATCATCATCATCATCTCATCATGTTATCATCATCATCATCTCATCATGATATCATCATCATCATCATCATCATCTCATCATGATATCATCATCATGATATCATCATCATCATCATCATCATCATCATCATCATCATCTCATCATGATATCATCATCATGATATCATCATCATCTCATCATGATATCTTCATCATCACATCATGATATCATCATCATAATATCATCATCATCTCATCATGATATCATCATCATGATATCATCATCATCTTATCATGATATCATCATCATCATCATCATCATCTCATCATGATACCATCATCATCAGCTCATCATGATATCATCATCTCATCATGATATCATCATCATCATCATCATCATCTCATCATGATATCATCATCATCATCTCATCATGATATCATCATCATAATATCATCATGTTATCATCATCATCATCTCATCATGAGATCATCATCATCATCATCATCATCTTTATCATCATCTAATCATAATATCATCATCATCTCATCATGATATCATCATCATCATCTCATCATGATATCATCATCATCATCTCATCATGATATCATCATCATCATCATCTCATCATGTTATCATCATCATCATCATCATCTCATCATGATATCATCATCATCATCATCATCATCATCTCATCATGATATCATCATCATGATATCATCATCATCATCATCATCATCTCATCATGATATCATCATCATGATATCATCATCATCATCATCTCATCACGATATCATCATCATCAGCTCATCATGGTATCATCATCATCTCATCATATCATCAACATCATCTCATCATGATATCATCATCATCATCATCTCATCATGTTATCATCATCATCATCATCATCATCATCATCTCATCATGATATCATCATCATGATATCATCATCATCATCTCATCATATCATCATCATGATATCATCATCATCATCATCTCATGATATCATCATCATGATATCATCATCATCATCTCATCATGATATCATCATCATGATATCATCATCATCTCATCATGATATCTTCATCATCACATCATGATATCATCATCATAATATCATCATCATCTCATCATGATATCATCATCATGATATCATCATCATCTTATCATGATATCATCATCATCATCATCATCATCTCATCATCATCATCATCATCATCTCATCATGATACCATCATCATCAGCTCATCATGATATCATCATCTCATCATGATATCATCATCATCATCATCATCATCTCATCATGATATCATCATCATCATCTCATCATGATATCATCATCATCATCTCATCATGTTATCATCATCATCATCTCATCATGATATCATCATCATCATCATCATCATCATCATCATTATCATCATCTAATCATAATATCATCATCATCTCATCATGATATCATCATCATCATCTCATCATGATATCATCATCATCATCTCATCATGATATCATCATCATCATCATCTCATCATGTTATCATCATCATCATCATCATCATCATCTCATCATGATATCATCATCATCATCATCATCATCATCATCATCATCATCATCATCTCATCATGATATCATCATCATGATATCATCATCATCATCATCATCATCATCATCTCATCATGATATCATCATCATGATATCATCATCATCATCATCTCATCACGATATCATCATCATCAGCTCATCATGGTATCATCATCATCTCATCATATCATCAACATCATCTCATCATGATATCATCATCATGATATCATCATCATCATCATCATCTCATCATGATATCATCATCATCATCTCATCATTATATCATCATTATCATCATCATCTCATCATGATATCATCAAGATATCATCATTATCATCTCATCATGATATCATTATCATCATCATCATCATCATCATCATCTCATCATGATATCATCATCATCATCATCATCTCATCATGATATCATCATCATCATCATCTCATCATGATATCATCATCATCATCATCTCATCATGATATCATCATCATTATCATCATCATCACATCATTATATCATCATCATCATCATCATCATCATCTCATCATGATATCATCATCATCTCATCATGATATCATCATCATCTCATCATGATATCATCATCATCTCATCATGATATCATCATCATCATCATCTCATCATGATATCATCATCATGATATCATCATCATCATCTCATCACGATATCATCATCATCAGCTCATAATGGTATCATCATCATCTCATCATGATATCATCATCATCTCATCATTATATCATCATCATCATCATCATCATCATCTCATCCTGATATCATCATCATCTCATCATGATATCATCATCTCATCATGATATCATCATGATATCATCATTATCATCTCATCATTATATCATCATCATCATCATCATCATCATCATCATCATCATCATCATCATCTCATCATTATATCATCATCATCTCATGATGATATCATCATGATATCATCATCATCTCATCATGAAATCATCATCATCATCATCTCATCATGATATCATCATCATCATCATCATATCATCATGATATCATCATCATCTCATCATGATATCATCATCATCATCTCATCATGATATCATCATCATATCATCATCATATCATCATCATCATCTCATCATGATATCATCATCATGACATCATCATCAGCATCATCACCTCATCATGATATCATCATCATGATATCATCATCATCATCATCATCTCATCCTGATATCATCATCATCATCATCTCATCATGATATCATCATCATCTCATCATGATATCATCATCTCATCATGATATGATCATCATGATATCATCATCATGATATCATCATCATCATCATCATCATCATCATCATCTCATCATGATATCATCATCATCATCATCATCATCATCATCATCATCTC
>JAYKOZ010000093.1:2025000-2030000 GCA_036172795.1 Pelodytes ibericus
TTATCATCATCATCACATCATTATATCATCATCATCATCATCATCTCATCATGATATCATCATCATCTCATCATGATATCATCATCATCTCATCACGATATCATCATCATCAGCTCATCATGGTATCATCATCATCTCATCATGATATCATCATCATCATCATCATCTCATCATGATATCATCATCATCTCATCATGATATCATCATCATCATCCTCATCATCATCTCATCATGATATCATCATCATCATCATCATCATCATCTCATCATGATATCATCATCATCATCATCTCATCATGTTATCATCATCATCATCTCACCATGATATCATCATCATCATCTCATCATGATATCATCATCATGATATCATCATCATCATCATCTCATCATGATATCATCATCATCATCTCATCATGATATCTTCATCATTATATCATAATCATGACATCATCATCATCATCATCATCATCATCATCATCATCTCATCATGATATCATCATCATCTCATCATGATATCATCATCATCATCATCATCTCATCATGATATCATCATCATCTCATCATGATATCATCATCATGATATCATCATCATCTCATCACGATATCATCATCATCAGCTCATCATGATATCATCATCATCTCATCATATCATCAACATCATCTCATCATGATATCATCATCATGATATCATCATCATCATCTCATCATGATATCATCATCTCATCATTATATCATCATCATCATCATCATCATCTCATCATGATATCATCATCATCTCATCATGATATCATCATCATCATCATCATCATCATCATCATCATCATCATCATCATCTCATCATGATATCATCATCATCTTATCACGATATCATCATCATCATCATCATCATCATCTCATCATGATATCACCAACAACATCCTCTCATCATTATATCATCATCATCATCTCATCATGATATCATCATCATGATATCATCATCATCATCATCTCATCATGATATCATCATCATCATCATCATCTCATCATGATATCATCATCATCATCATCATCTCATCATGATATCATCATCATGATATCATCATTATCATCTCATCATTATATCATCATCATCATCATCATCTCATCATTATATCAACATCATCTCATCATGATATCATCATGATATCATCATCATCATCTCATCATGATATCATCATCATCATCATCATCATCATCTCATCATGATATCATCATCATCATCATCATCATATCATCATTATATCATCATCATCATCTCATCATGATATCATCATCATGATATCATCATCATCATCATCATCATCTCATCATGATATCATCATCATCATCATCATCATCTCATCATGCTATCATCATCATCATCATCATCTCATAATGTTATAATCATCATCATCATCATCATCATCATCATCATCTCATCATGATATCATCATCATCTCATCATGATATCATCATCATCTCATCATGATATCATCATCATGATATCATCATCATCATCTCATCACGATATCATCATCATCAGCTCATCATGGTATCATCATCATCTCATCATGATATCATCATCATCTCATCATTATATCATCATCATCATCATCATCATCATCTCATCCTGATATCATCATCATCTCATCATGATATCATCATGATATCATCATTATCATCTCATCATTATATCATCATCATCATCATCATCATCATCATCATCTCATCATTATATCATCATCATCTCATCATGATATCATCATGATATCATCATCATCATCTCATCATGAAATCATCATCATCATCATCTCATCATGATATCATCATCATCATCATCATATCATCATGATATCATCATCATCTCATCATGATATCATCATCATCATCTCATCATGATATCATCATCATATCATCATCATATCATCATCATCATCTCATCATGATATCATCATCATGACATCATCATCAGCATCATCACCTCATCATGATATCATCATCATGATATCATCATCATCATCATCATCTCATCCTGATATCATCATCATCATCATCTCATCATGATATCATCATCATCTCATCATGATATCATCATCATCATCTCATCATGATATGATCATCATGATATCATCATCATGATATCATCATCATCATCATCATCATCTCATCATGATATCATCATCATCATCATCATCATCATCATCATCATCATCATCATCATGATATCATCATCATCATCTCATCATGATATCATCATCATGATATCATCATCATGATATCATCATCATCATCTCATCATGATATCATCATCATCATCTCATCATGATATCATCATCATGATATCATCATCATTATCTTCATCATCTCAACATGATATCATCATCATGATATCATAATCATGATATCATCATCATCATCTCATCATGATATCATCATCATCATCATCATCATCATCTCATCATGATATCATCATCATCATCTCATCATGATATCATCATCATGATATCATCATCATGATATCATCATCATCATCTCATCATGATATCATCATCATCATCTCATCATGATATCATCATCATGATATCATCATCATTATCTTCATCATCTCAACATGATATCATCATCATGATATCATAATCATGATATCATCATCATCTCATCATGATATCATCATCATCTCATCATGATATCATCATCATCATCATCATCATATCATCATGATATCATCATCATCTTATCACGATATCATCATCATCACCATCATCATCTCATCATGATATCATCATCATCATCTCATCATGATATCATCATCATGATATCATCATCATCTTATCATGATATCATCATCATCATCATCATCATCTCATCATGATACCATCATCATCATCTCATCATGATATCATCATCATGATATCATCATCATCATCTCATCATGATATCATAATCATCTTATCATGATATCATCATCATCATCATCATCATCTCATCATGATACCATCATCATCAGCTCATCACGATATCATCATCTCATCATGATATCATCATCATCATCATCATCATCATCATCTCGTCATGATATCATCATCATCATCATCTCATCATGATATCATCATCACCATCATCTCATCATGATATCATCATCATCTCATCATGATATCATCATCATGATATCATCATCATCATCATCATCTCATCATGATATCATCATCATCATCATCATCTCATCATGATATCATCATCATTATCATCATCATCTCATCATTATATCATCATCATTATATCATCATCATCATCATCTCATCATGATATCATCATCATTATCATCATCATCATCATCTGATCACGATATCATCATCATCAGCTCATCATGGTATCATCATCATCTCATCATGACATCATCATCATCTTATCATTATATCATCATCATCATCATCATCTCATCATGATTTCATCATCATGATATCATCATCATCATCATCTCATCATGATATCATCATCATCATCTCATCATTATATCATCATCATCATCTCATCATGATATCATCATCATCATCATCATCATCTCATCATGATATCATCATCATCATCTCATCATTATATCATCATTATCATCATCATCTCATCATGATATCATCAAGATATCATCATTATCATCTCATCATGATATCATCATCATCATCATCTCATCATGATATCATCATCATCATCATCTCATCATGATATCATCATCATTATCATCATCATCACATCATTATATCATCATCATCATCATCATCATCTCATCATGATATCATCATCATCTCATCATGATATCATCATCATCTCATCATGATATCATCATCATTATCATCATCATCACATCATTATATCATCATCATCATCATCATCATCTCATCATGATATCATCATCATCTCATCATGATATCATCATCATCATCATCATCATCATCATCATCATCATCATCTCATCATGATATCATCATCATGATATCATCATCATCATCTCATCATATCATCATCATGATATCATCATCATCATCATCTCATGATATCATCATCATGATATCATCATCATCATCTCATCATCATGATATCATCATGATATCATCATCATCATCATCTCATCATGATATCATCATCATGATATCATCATCATCTTATCATGATATCATCATCATCATCATCATCATCTCATCATGATACCATCATCATCATCTCATCATGATATCATCATCATGATATCATCATCATCATCTCATCATGATATCATAATCATCTTATCATGATATCATCATCATCATCATCATCATCTCATCATGATACCATCATCATCAGCTCATCACGATATCATCATCTCATAATGATATCATCATCATCATCATCATCATCATCATCTCGTCATGATATCATCATCATCATCATCTCATCATGATATCATCATCACCATCATCTCATCATGATATCATCATCATCTCATCATGATATCATCATCATGATATCATCATCATCATCATCATCTCATCATGATATCATCATCATCATCATCATCATCTCATCATGATATCATCATCATTATCATCATCATCTCATCATTATATCATCATCATTATATCATCATCATCATCATCTCATCATGATATCATCATCATTATCATCATCATCATCATCTGATCACGATATCATCATCATCAGCTCATCATGGTATCATCATCATCTCATCATGACATCATCATCATCTTATCATTATATCATCATCATCATCATCATCTCATCATGATTTCATCATCATGATATCATCATCATCATCATCTCATCATGATATCATCATCATCATCTCATCATTATATCATCATCATCATCATCATCTCATCATGATATCATCATCATCATCATCATCATCTCATCATGATATCATCATCATCATCTCATCATTATATCATCATTATCATCATCATCTCATCATGATATCATCAAGATATCATCATTATCATCTCATCATGATA
>JAYKOZ010000093.1:2040000-2047500 GCA_036172795.1 Pelodytes ibericus
TCTCATCATGATATCATCATCATCATCATCTCATCATGATATCATCATCACCATCATCTCATCATGATATCATCATCATCTCATCATGATATCATCATCATGATATCATCATCATCATCATCTCATCATGATATCATCATCATCATCATCTCATCATGATATCATCATCATTATCATCATCATCTCATCATTATATCATCATCATTATATCATCATCATCATCATCATCTCATCATGATATCATCATCATGATATCATCATCATCATCATCTCATCACGATATCATCATCATCAGCTCATCATGGTATCATCATCATCTCATCATGACATCATCATCATCTCATCATTATATCATCATCATCATCATCTCATCATGATATCATCATCATGATATCATCATCATCATCATCTCATCATGATATCATCATCATCATCATCTCATCATTATATCATCATCATCATCATCATCATCATCTCATCATGATATCATCATCATCTCATCATGATATCATCATCATGATATCATCATCATCTCATCATGATATCATCATCATCTCATCATGATATTATCAGCATCATCATCATCATCATCATCATCTCATCATGATATCATCATCATCTCATCATGATATCATCAGCATCATCATCATCATCATCTCATCATGATATCATCATCATCATCATCATCATCATCATCATCTCATCATGATATCATCATCATCATCATCATCTCATCATTATATCATCATCATCATCATCATCATCATCATCATCATCTCATCATGATATCATCATCATCTCATCATGATATCATCATCTTGATATCATCATCATCTCATCATGATATCATCATCATCTCATCATGATATCATCATCATCATCATCATCTCATCACGATATCATCATCATCAGCTCATCATGGTATCATCATCATCTCATCATGACATCATCATCATCTCATCATTATATCATCATCATCATCATCTCATCATGATTTCATCATCATGATATCATCATCATCATCTCATCATGATATCATCATCATCATCTCATCATTATATCATCATCATCATCATCATCATCATCTCATCATGATATCATCATCATCTCATCATGATATCATCAGCATCATCATCATCATCATCATCATCATCATCATCATCATCATCATCATCATCATCATCTCATCATGATATCATCATCCTCATCTCATCATGATATCATCATCATCATCATCTCATCATTATATCATCATCATCATCATCATCATCATCATCTCATCATGATATCATCATCATCTCATCATGATATCATCATCATGATATCATCATCATCTCATCATGATATCATCATCATCTCATCATGATATCATCATCATCATCATCTCATCACGATATCATCATCATCATCTCATCATGATATCATCATCATCTCATCATGATATCATCATCATCATCATCATCATCATCATCATCATCATCATCATCATCTCATCATGATTTCATCATCATGATATCATCATCATCATCTCATCATGATATCATCATCATCATCTCATCATTATATCATCATCATCATCATCATCATCATCATCATCATCTCATCATGATATCATCATCATCTCATCATGATATCATCATCATCATCATCATCATCATCATCATCATCTCATCATGATATCATCATCATCATCATCATCATCATCTCATCATGATATCATCATCATCTCATCATGATATCATCATCATCATCTCATCATGATATCATCATCATAATATCATCATCATCTCATCATGATATCATCATCATCATCATCATCATCATCTCATCATGATATCATCATCATCATCTCATCAGGATATCATCATCATCATCTCATCATGTTATCATCATCATCATCTCATCATGCTATCATCATCATCATCATCATCATCATCATCATCATGATATCATCATCATCATCATCTCATCATGATATCATCATCATCATCTCATCAGGATATCATCATCATCATCTCATCATGTTATCATCATCATCATCTCATCATGCTATCATCATCATCATCATCATCATCATCATCATCATCATCATCTCATCATGATATCATCATCATGATATCATCATCATCATCTCATCATGATATCATCATCATCATCATCATCTCATCATGATATCATCATCATGATATCATCATCATCATCTCATCATATCATCATCATGATATCATCATCATCATCTCATGATATCATCATCATGATATCATCATCATCATCTCATCATGTTATCATCATCATCATCTCATCATGATATCATCATCATCATCATCATCATCATCATCATCATCTCATCATGATATCATCATCATGATATCATCATCATCATCTCATCATATCATCATCATGATATCATCATCATCATCATCATCTCATGATATCATCATCATGATATCATCATCATCATCTCATCATCATGATATCATCATGATATCATCATCATCATCATCTCATCATGATATCATCATCATCATCTCATCATGATATCATCATCATCATCTCATCATGTTATCATCATCATCATCTCATCATGATATCATCATCATCATCATCATCATCATCTCATCATGATATCATCATCATGATATCATCATCATCATCTCATCATCATGATATCATCATGATATCATCATCATCATCATCATCATCATCATCATCATCTCATCATGATATCATCATCATGATATCATCATCATCTCATCATGATATCTTCATCATCACATCATGATATCATCATCATAATATCATCATCATCTCATCATGATATCATCATCATGATATCATCATCATCTTATCATGATATCATCATCATCATCATCATCATCTCATCATGATACCATCATCATCAGCTCATCATGATATCATCATCTCATCATGATATCATCATCATCATCATCATCATCTCATCATGATATCATCATCATCATCTCATCATGATATCATCATCATAATATCATCATGTTATCATCATCATCATCTCATCATGAGATCATCATCATCATCATCATCTTTATCATCATCTAATCATAATATCATCATCATCTCATCATGATATCATCATCATCATCTCATCATGATATCATCATCATCATCTCATCATGATATCATCATCATCATCATCTCATCATGTTATCATCATCATCATCATCATCTCATCATGATATCATCATCATCATCATCATCATCATCATCTCATCATGATATCATCATCATGATATCATCATCATCATCATCATCATCTCATCATGATATCATCATCATGATATCATCATCATCATCATCTCATCACGATATCATCATCATCAGCTCATCATGGTATCATCATCATCTCATCATATCATCAACATCATCTCATCATGATATCATCATCATCATCATCTCATCATGTTATCATCATCATCATCTCATCATGATATCATCATCATCATCATCATCATCATCATCATCTCATCATGATATCATCATCATGATATCATCATCATCATCTCATCATATCATCATCATGATATCATCATCATCATCATCATCTCATGATATCATCATCATGATATCATCATCATCATCTCATCATCATGATATCATCATGATATCATCATCATCATCATCTCATCATGATATCATCATCATCATCTCATCATGATATCATCATCATCATCTCATCATGTTATCATCATCATCATCTCATCATGATATCATCATCATCATCATCATCATCTCATCATGATATCATCATCATGATATCATCATCATCATCATCTCATCATCATGATATCATCATGATATCATCATCATCATCATCATCATCATCTCATCATGATATCATCATCATGATATCATCATCATCTCATCATGATATCTTCATCATCACATCATGATATCATCATCATAATATCATCATCATCTCATCATGATATCATCATCATGATATCATCATCATCTTATCATGATATCATCATCATCATCATCATCATCTCATCATGATACCATCATCATCAGCTCATCATGATATCATCATCTCATCATGATATCATCATCATCATCATCATCATCATCTCATCATGATATCATCATCATCATCTCATCATGATATCATCATCATAATATCATCATGTTATCATCATCATCATCTCATCATGAGATCATCATCATCATCATCATCATCTTTATCATCATCTAATCATAATATCATCATCATCTCATCATGATATCATCATCATCATCTCATCATGATATCATCATCATCATCTCATCATGATATCATCATCATCATCATCTCATCATGTTATCATCATCATCATCATCATCTCATCATGATATCATCATCATCATCATCATCATCATCATCTCATCATGATATCATCATCATGATATCATCATCATCATCATCATCATCTCATCATGATATCATCATCATGATATCATCATCATCATCATCTCATCACGATATCATCATCATCAGCTCATCATGGTATCATCATCATCTCATCATATCATCAACATCATCTCATCATGATATCATCATCATCATCATCTCATCATGTTATCATCATCATCATCATCATCATCATCATCTCATCATGATATCATCATCATCATCATCATCATCATCATCTCATCATGATATCATCATCATCATCATCTCATGATATCATCATCATGATATCATCATCATCATCTCATCATGTTATCATCATCATCATCTCATCATGATATCATCATCATCATCATCATCATCATCATCTCATCATGATATCATCATCATGATATCATCATCATCATCTCATCATATCATCATCATGATATCATCATCATCATCATCATCTCATGATATCATCATCATGATATCATCATCATCATCTCATCATCATGATATCATCATGATATCATCATCATCATCATCTCATCATGATATCATCATCATCATCTCATCATGATATCATCATCATCATCTCATCATGATATCATCATCATCATCTCATCATGTTATCATCATCATCATCTCATCATGATATCATCATCATCATCATCTCATCATGATATCATCATCATGATATCATCATCATCATCTCATCATCATGATATCATCATGATATCATCATCATCATCATCATCATCATCATCATCATCATCTCATCATGATATCATCATCATGATATCATCATCATCTCATCATGATATCTTCATCATCACATCATGATATCATCATCATAATATCATCATCATCTCATCATGATATCATCATCATGATATCATCATCATCTTATCATGATATCATCATCATCATCATCATCTCATCATGATACCATCATCATCAGCTCATCATGGTATCATCATCATCTCATCATATCATCAACATCATCTCATCATGATATCATCATCATGATATCATCATCATCATCATCATCTCATCATGATATCATCATCATCATCTCATCATTATATCATCATTATCATCATCATCTCATCATGATATCATCAAGATATCATCATTATCATCTCATCATGATATCATTATCATCATCATCATCATCATCTCATCATGATATCATCATCATCATCATCATCATCATCTCATCATGATATCATCATCATCATCATCATCTCATCATGATATCATCATCATCATCATCTCATCATGATATCATCATCATTATCATCATCATCACATCATTATATCATCATCATCATCATCATCATCTCATCATGATATCATCATCATCTCATCATGATATCATCATCATCTCATCATGATATCATCATCATTATCATCATCATCACATCATTATATCATCATCATCATCATCATCATCATCTCATCATGATATCATCATCATCTCATCATGATATCATCATCATCATCATCATCATCATCATCATCTCATCATGATATCATCATCATGATATCATCATCATCATCATCTCATCATATCATCATCATGATATCATCATCATCATCATCTCATGATATCATCATCATGATATCATCATCATCATCTCATCATCATGATATCATCATGATATCATCATCATCATCATCTCATCATGATATCATCATCATCATCTCATCATGATATCATCATCATCATCTCATCATGTTATCATCATCATCATCTCATCATGATATCATCATCATCATCATCATCATCTCATCATGATATCATCATCATGATATCATCATCATCATCTCATCATCATGATATCATCATGATATCATCATCATCATCATCATCATCATCATCTCATCATGATATCATCATCATGATATCATCATCATCTCATCATGATATCTTCATCATCACATCATGATATCATCATCATAATATCATCATCATCTCATCATGATATCATCATCATGATATCATCATCATCTTATCATGATATCATCATCATCATCATCATCATCTCATCATCATCATCATCATCATCTCATCATGATACCATCATCATCAGCTCATCATGATATCATCATCTCATCATGATATCATCATCATCATCATCATCATCTCATCATGATATCATCATCATCATCTCATCATGATATCATCATCATCATCTCATCATGTTATCATCATCATCATCTCATCATGATATCATCATCATCATCATCATCATCATCATTATCATCATCTAATCATAATATCATCATCATCTCATCATGATATCATCATCATCATCTCATCATGATATCATCATCATCATCTCATCATGATATCATCATCATCATCATCTCATCATGTTATCATCATCATCATCATCATCATCATCTCATCATGATATCATCATCATCATCTCATCATCATCATCATCATCATCATCATCATCTCATCATGATATCATCATCATGATATCATCATCATCATCATCATCATCATCTCATCATGATATCATCATCATGATATCATCATCATCATCATCTCATCACGATATCATCATCATCAGCTCATCATGGTATCATCATCATCTCATCATATCATCAACATCATCTCATCATGATATCATCATCATGATATCATCATCATCATCATCATCTCATCATGATATCATCATCATCATCTCATCATTATATCATCATTATCATCATCATCTCATCATGATATCATCAAGATATCATCATTATCATCTCATCATGATATCATTATCATCATCATCATCATCATCATCATCTCATCATGATATCATCATCATCATCATCATCTCATCATGATATCATCATCATCATCATCTCATCATGATATCATCATCATCATCATCTCATCATGATATCATCATCATTATCATCATCATCACATCATTATATCATCATCATCATCATCATCATCTCATCATGATATCATCATCATCTCATCATGATATCATCATCATCTCATCATGATATCATCATCATCTCATCATGATATCATCATCATCATCATCTCATCATGATATCATCATCATGATATCATCATC
>JAYKOZ010000093.1:2052500-2067500 GCA_036172795.1 Pelodytes ibericus
CATTATATCATCATCATCTCATCATGATATCATCATGATATCATCATCATCATCTCATCATGAAATCATCATCATCATCATCTCATCATGATATCATCATCATCATCATATCATCATGATATCATCATCATCTCATCATGATATCATCATCATCATCTCATCATGATATCATCATCATATCATCATCATATCATCATCATCATCTCATCATGATATCATCATCATGACATCATCATCAGCATCATCACCTCATCATGATATCATCATCATGATATCATCATCATCATCATCATCTCATCCTGATATCATCATCATCATCATCTCATCATGATATCATCATCATCTCATCATGATATCATCATCATCATCTCATCATGATATGATCATCATGATATCATCATCATGATATCATCATCATCATCATCATCATCATCTCATCATGATATCATCATCATCATCATCATCATCATCATCATCATCATCATCATGATATCATCATCATCATCTCATCATGATATCATCATCATGATATCATCATCATGATATCATCATCATCATCTCATCATGATATCATCATCATCATCTCATCATGATATCATCATCATGATATCATCATCATTATCTTCATCATCTCAACATGATATCATCATCATGATATCATAATCATGATATCATCATCATCATCTCATCATGATATCATCATCATCATCATCATCATCATCTCATCATGATATCATCATCATCATCTCATCATGATATCATCATCATGATATCATCATCATGATATCATCATCATCATCTCATCATGATATCATCATCATCATCTCATCATGATATCATCATCATGATATCATCATCATTATCTTCATCATCTCAACATGATATCATCATCATGATATCATAATCATGATATCATCATCATCTCATCATGATATCATCATCATCTCATCATGATATCATCATCATCATCATCATCATATCATCATGATATCATCATCATCTTATCACGATATCATCATCATCACCATCATCATCTCATCATGATATCATCATCATCATCTCATCATGATATCATCATCATGATATCATCATCATCTTATCATGATATCATCATCATCATCATCATCATCTCATCATGATACCATCATCATCATCTCATCATGATATCATCATCATGATATCATCATCATCATCTCATCATGATATCATAATCATCTTATCATGATATCATCATCATCATCATCATCATCTCATCATGATACCATCATCATCAGCTCATCACGATATCATCATCTCATCATGATATCATCATCATCATCATCATCATCATCATCTCGTCATGATATCATCATCATCATCATCTCATCATGATATCATCATCACCATCATCTCATCATGATATCATCATCATCTCATCATGATATCATCATCATGATATCATCATCATCATCATCATCTCATCATGATATCATCATCATCATCATCATCATCTCATCATGATATCATCATCATTATCATCATCATCTCATCATTATATCATCATCATTATATCATCATCATCATCATCTCATCATGATATCATCATCATTATCATCATCATCATCATCTGATCACGATATCATCATCATCAGCTCATCATGGTATCATCATCATCTCATCATGACATCATCATCATCTTATCATTATATCATCATCATCATCATCATCTCATCATGATTTCATCATCATGATATCATCATCATCATCTCATCATGATATCATCATCATCATCTCATCATTATATCATCATCATCATCATCATCTCATCATGATATCATCATCATCATCATCATCATCTCATCATGATATCATCATCATCATCTCATCATTATATCATCATTATCATCATCATCTCATCATGATATCATCAAGATATCATCATTATCATCTCATCATGATATCATCATCATCATCATCATCATCATCATCTCATCATGATATCATCATCATCATCATCATCTCATCATGATATCATCATCATCATCTCATCATTATATCATCATTATCATCATCATCTCATCATGATATCATCAAGATATCATCATTATCATCTCTTCATGATATCATCATCATCATCATCATCATCATCTCATCATGATATCATCATCATCATCATCATCATCATCTCATCATGATATCATCATCATCATCATCACATCATTATATCATCATCATCATCATCCTCATCATCTCATCATGATATCATCATCATCTCATCATGATATCATCATCATCTCATCACGATATCATCATCATCAGCTCATCATGGTATCATCATCATCTCATCATGATATCATCATCATCTCATCATTATATCATCATCATCATCATCATCTCATCATGATATCATCATCATCTCATCATGATATCATCATCATCATCCTCATCATCATCTCATCATGATATCATCATCATCATCTCATAATGATATCATCATCATCATCATCTCATCATGTTATCATCATCATCATCTCACCATGATATCATCATCATCATCTCATCATGATATCATCATCATGATATCATCATCATCATCATCTCATCATGATATCATCATCATCATCTCATCATGATATCCTCATCATTATATCATAATCATGACATCATCATCATCATCATCATCATCATCTCATCATGATATCATCATCATCTCATCATGATATCATCATCATCATCATCATCTCATCATGATATCATCATCATCTCATCATGATATCATCATCATGATATCATCATCATCTCATCACGATATCATCATCATCAGCTCATCATGATATCATCATCATCTCATCATATCATCAACATCATCTCATCATGATATCATCATCATGATATCATCATCATCATCATCATCATCTCATCATGATATCATCATCATCTCATCATGATATCATCATCATCTCATCATGATATCATCATCATCATCGTCATCTCATCATGATATCATCATCATCATCATCAACATCATCATCATCATCATCATCTCATCATATCATCAACATCATCTCATCATGATATCATCATCATGATATCATCATCATCATCATCATCTCATCATGATATCATCATCATCATCATCATCATCATTATCATCATCTAATCATAATATCATCATCATCTCATCATGATGTCATCATCATCATCTCATCATGATATCATCATCATCATCTCATCATGATATCATCATCATCATCATCTCATCATGTTATCATCATCATCATCATCATCATCATCATCATCATCATCATCTCATCATGATATCATCATCATCATCATCATCATCATCATCATCATCTCATCATGATATCATCATCATGATATCATCATCATCATCATCATCATCTCATCATGATATCATCATCATGATATCATCATCATCATCATCTCATCACGATATCATCATCATCAGCTCATCATGGTATCATCATCATCTCATCATATCATCAACATCATCTCATCATGATATCATCATCATGATATCATCATCATCATCATCATCATCTCATCATGATATCATCATCATCATCATCATCATCATCTCATCATGATATCATCATCATCATCATCATCATCTCATCATGATATCATCATCATCTCATCATGATATCATCATCATCATCATCTCATCATGATATCATCATTATTATCATCATCATCACATCATTATATCATCATCATCATCATCTCATCATGATATCATCATCATCTCATCATGATATCATCATCATCTCATCATGATATCATCATCATCAGCTCATCACGATATCATCATCATCAGCTCATCATGGTATCATCATCATCTCATCATGATATCATCATCATCTCATCATTATATCATCATCATCATCATCATCTCATCATGATATCATCATCATCTCATCATGATATCATCATCATCATCCTCATCATCATCTCATCATGATATCATCATCATCATCATCATCATCTCATCATGATATCATCATCATCATCATCTCATCATGTTATCATCATCATCATCTCACCATGATATCATCATCATCATCTCATCATGATATCATCATCATGATATCATCATCATCATCATCTCATCATGATATCATCATCATCATCTCATCATGATATCTTCATCATTATATCATAATCATGACATCATCATCATCATCATCATCATCATCATCATCATCATCTCATCATGATATCATCATTATCTCATCATGATATCATCATCATCATCATCATCTCATCATGATATCATCATCATCTCATCATGATATCATCATCATGATATCATCATCATCTCATCACGATATCATCATCATCAGCTCATCATGATATCATCATCATCTCATCATATCATCAACATCATCTCATCATGATATCATCATCATGATATCATCATCATCATCTCATCATGATATCATCATCTCATCATTATATCATCATCATCATCATCGTCTCATCATGATATCATCATCATCTCATCATGATATCATCATCATCATCATCATCATCATCATCTCATCATGATATCATCATCATCTTATCACGATATCATCATCATCATCATCATCATCATCATCTCATCATGATATCACCATCATCATCCTCTCATCATTATATCATCATCATCATCTCATCATGATATCATCATCATGATTTCATCATCATCATCATCTCATCATGATAGCATCATCATCATCATCTCATCATGATATCATCATCATCATCATCATCTCATCATGATATCATCATCATGATATCATCATTATCATCTCATCATTATATCATCATCATCATCATCATCTCATCATTATATCATCATCATCTCATCATGATATCATCATGATATCATCATCATCATCTCATCATGATATCATCATCATCATCATCATCATCATCATCATCTCATCATGATATCATCATCATCATCATATCATCATTATATCATCATCATCATCTCATCATGATATCATCATCATGATATCATCATCATCATCATCATCTCATCATGATATCATCATCATCATCTCATCATGCTATCATCATCATCATCATCTCATAATGTTATCATCATCATCATCATCATCATCATCATCATCATCATCTCATCATGATATCATCATCATCTCATCATGATATCATCATCATCTCATCATGATATCATCATCATGATATCATCATCATCATCTCATAATGTTATCATCATCATCATCATCATCATCATCATCTCATCATGATATCATCATCATCTCATCATGATATCATCATCATCTCATCATGATATCATCATCATGATATCATCATCATCATCTCATCACGATATCATCATCATCAGCTCATCATGGTATCATCATCATCTCATCATGATATCATCATCATCTCATCATTATATCATCATCATCATCATCATCATCATCTCATCATGATATCATCATCATGATATCATCATCATCATCTCATCACGATATCATCATCATCAGCTCATCATGGTATCATCATCATCTCATCATGATATCATCATCATCTCATCATTATATCATCATCATCATCATCATCATCATCTCATCCTGATATCATCATCATCTCATCATGATATCATCATGATATCATCATTATCATCTCATCATTATATCATCATCATCATCATCATCATCATCATCATCATCATCTCATCATTATATCATCATCATCTCATCATGATATCATCATCATCATCTCATCATGAAATCATCATCATCATCATCTCATCATGATATCATCATCATCATCATATCATCATGATATCATCATCATCATCTCATCATCATGATATCATCATGATATCATCATCATGATATCATCATCATCATCTCATCATATCATCATCATGATATCATCATCATCATCATCTCATGATATCATCATCATGATATCATCATCATCATCTCATCATCATGATATCATCATGATATCATCATCATCATCATCATCATCATCATCATCATCTCATCATGATATCATCATCATGATATCATCATCATCTCATCATGATATCTTCATCATCTCATCATGATATCATCATCATAATATCATCATCATCTCATCATGATATCATCATCATGATATCATCATCATCTTATCATGATATCATCATCATCATCATCATCTCATCATATTACCATCATCATCAGCTCATCATGATATCATCATCTCATCATGATATCATCATCATCATCATCATCATCTCATCATGATATCATCATCATCATCATCTCATCATGATATCATCATCACCATCATCTCATCATGATATCATCATCATCTCATCATGATATCATCATCATGATATCATCATCATCATCATCATCTCATCATGATATCATCATCATCTCATCATGATATCATCATCATTATCATCATCATCTCATCATTATATCATCATCATTATATCATCATCATCATCATCATCATCATCTCATCATGATTTCATCATCATGATATCATCATCATCATCATCTCATCACGATATCATCATCATCAGCTCATCATGGTATCATCATCATCTCATCATGACATCAACATCATCTCATCATTATATCATCATCATCATCATCTCATCATGATATCATCATCATCATCATCATCATCATCTCATCATGATATCATCATCATCATCATCTCATCATTATATCATCATCATCATCATCATCATCATCATCTCATCATGATATCATCATCATCTCATCATGATATCATCATCATGATATCATCATCATCTCATCATGATATCATCATCATCTCATCATGATATCATCAGCATCATCATCATCATCATCATCATCATCATCTCATCATGATATCATCATCATCTCATCATGATATCATCAGCATCATCATCATCATCATCATCATCATCTCATCATGATATCATCATCATCATCATCATCATCATCATCTCATCATGATATCATCATCATCATCATCTCATCATTATATCATCATCATCATCATCATCATCATCATCTCATCATGATATCATCATCATCTCATCATGATATCATCATCATGATATCATCATCATCTCATCATGATATCATCATCATCTCATCATGATATCATCATCATCATCATCTCATCACGATATCATCATCATCATCTCATCATGATATCATCATCATCTCATCATGACATCATCATCATCTCATCATTATATCATCATCATCATCATCATCATCTCATCATGATTTCATCATCATGATATCATCATCATCATCTCATCATGATATCATCATCATCTCATCATTATATCATCATCATCATCATCATCATCATCATCTCATCATGATATCATCATCATCTCATCATGATATCATCATCATCTCATCATGATATCATCATCATCTCATCATGATATCATCAGCATCATCATCATCATCATCTCATCATGATATCATCATCATCATCTCATCATGATATCATCATCATCATCATCTCATCATTATATCATCATCATCATCATCATCATCATCATCATCTCATCATGATATCATCATCATCTCATCATGATATCATCATCATGATATCATCATCATCTCATCATGATATCATCATCATCTCATCATGATATCATCATCATCATCATCTCATCACGATATCATCATCATCAGCTCATCATGGTATCATCATCATCTCATCATGACATCATCATCATCTCATCATTATATCATCATCATCATCATCATCTCATCATGATTTCATCATCATGATATCATCATCATCATCTCATCATGATATCATCATCATCATCATCTCATCATTATATCATCATCATCATCATCATCTCATCATGATATCATCATCATCTCATCATGATATCATCATCATCTCATCATGATATCATCATCATCTCATCATGATATCATCAGCATCATCATCATCATCATCATCATCATCATCATCATCATGATATCATCATCATCTCATCATGATATCATCAGCATCATCATCAACATCTCATCATGATATCATCATCATCATCATCATCATCATCATCATCATCATCTCATCATGATATCATCATCATCATCATCATCATCATCAGCATGATATCATCATCATGATATCATCATCATCATCATCATCATCATCTCATCATGATATCATCATCATCATCATCTCATCATTATATCATCATCATCATCATCATCATCATCTCATCATGATATCATCATCATCTCATCATGATATCATCATCATGATATCATCATCAGCTCATCATGGTATCATCATCATCTCATCATGACATCATCATCATCTCATCATTATATCATCACCATCATCATCATCTCATCATGATTTCATCATCATGATATCATCATCATCATCTCATCATGATATCATCATCATCATCTCATCATTATATCATCATCATCATCATCATCATCATCATCTCATCATGATATCATCATCATCTCATCATGATATCATCATCATCTCATCATGATATCATCATCATCTCATCATGATATCATCAGCATCATCATCATCATCATCTCATCATGATATCATCATCATCATCTCATCATGATATCATCATCATCATCATCTCATCATTATATCATCATCATCATCATCATCATCATCATCATCTCATCATGATATCATCATCATCTCATCATGATATCATCATCATGATATCATCATCATCTCATCATGATATCATCATCATCTCATCATGATATCATCATCATCATCTCATCACGATATCATCATCATCAGCTCATCATGGTATCATCATCATCTCATCATGACATCATCATCATCTCATCATTATATCATCATCATCATCATCATCTCATCATGATTTCATCATCATGATATCATCATCATCATCTCATCATGATATCATCATCATCATCTCATCATTATATCATCATCATCATCATCATCTCATCATGATATCATCATCATCTCATCATGATATCATCATCATCTCATCATGATATCATCATCATCTCATCATGATATCATCAGCATCATCATCATCATCATCATCATCATCATCATCATCATCATCATCATCATCATCATCATCATCATGATATCATCATCATCTCATCATGATATCATCAGCATCATCATCAACATCTCATCATGATATCATCATCATCTCATCATGATATCATCATCATCTCATCATGATATCATCATCATCATCATCATCATCATCATCAGCATGATATCATCATCATGATATCATCATCATCATCATGATATCATCATCATCTCATCATGATATCATCAGCATCATCATCAACATCTCATCATGATATCATCATCATCATCATCATCATCATCATCTCATCATGATCTCATCATCATCATCATCATCATCATCAGCATGATATCATCATCATGATATCATCATCATCATCATCATCATCATCATCATCTCATCATTATATCATCATCATCATCATCATCATCATCTCATCATGATATCATCATCATCTCATCATGATATCATCATCATGATATCATCATCATCTCATCATGATATCATCATCATCTCATCATGATATCATCAGCATCATCATCATCATCATCATCATCATCATCATCATCATCTCATCATGATATCATCATCATCATCTCATCATGATATCATCATCATCATCATCTCATCATTATATCATCATCATCATCATCATCATCATCATCATCTCATCATGATATCATCATCATCTCATCATGATATCATCATCATGATATCATCATCATCTCATCATGATATCATCATCATCTCATCATGATATCATCATCATCATCATCTCATCACGATATCATCATCATCAGCTCATCATGGTATCATCATCATCTCATCATGACATCATCATCATCTCATCATTATATCATCATCATCATCATCATCTCATCATGATATCATCATCATCATCATCTCATCATTATATCATCATCATCATCATCATCATCATCATCATCATCATCATCATCTCATCATGATATCATCATCATCTCATCATGATATCATCATCATGATATCATCATCATCTCATCATGATATCATCATCATCTCATCATGATATCATCATCATCATCATCTCATCACGATATCATCATCATCAGCTCATCATGGTATCATCATCATCTCATCATGACATCATCATCATCTCATCATTATATCATCATCATCATCATCATCATCTCATCATGATTTCATCATCATGATATCATCATCATCATCTCATCATGATATCATCATCATCATCTCATCATTATATCATCATCATCATCATCATCATCATCTCATCATGATATCATCATCATCTCATCATGATATCATCATCATCTCATCATGATATCATCATCATCTCATCATGATATCATCAGCATCATCATCATCATCATCATCATCATCATCATCATCATCTCATCATGATATCATCATCATCATCTCATCATGATATCATCATCATCATCATCTCATCATAATATCATCATCATCATCATCATCATCATCATCTCATCATGATATCATCATCATCTCATCATGATATAAATATCATGATATCATCATCATCTCATCATGATATCATCATCATCTCATCATGATATCATCATCATCATCATCTCATCACGATATCATCATCATCAGCTCATCATGGTATCATCATCATCTCATCATGACATCATCATCATCTCATCATTATATCATCATCATCATCATCATCTCATCATGATTTCATCATCATGATATCATCATCATCATCTCATCATGATATCATCATCATCATCTCATCATTATATCATCATCATCATCATCTCATCATGATATCATCATCATCTCATCATGATATCATCATCATCTCATCATGATATCATCATCATCTCATCATGATATCATCATCATCATCATCATCATCATCATCATCATCATCATCATCATCATGATATCATCATCATCTCATCATGATATCATCAGCATCATCATCTCATCATGATATCATCATCATCATCATCATCATCATCATCATCATCATCATCTCATCATGATATCATCATCATCTCATCATGATATCATCATCATCATCTCATCATGATATCATCATCATCTCATCATGATATCATCATCATCATCATCATCTCATCATAATATCATCATCATCTCATCATGATATCATCATCATCATCATCATCTCATCATGATATCATCATCATCATCTCATCATGATATCATCATCATCATCTCATCATGTTATCATCATCATCATCTCATCATGATATCATCATCATCATCATCATCATCTCATCATGATATCATCATCATGATATCATCATCATCATCATCTCATCATGATATCATCATCATCATCTCATCATGATATCATCATCATCATCTCATCATGTTATCATCATCATCATCTCATCATGATATCATCATCATCATCATCATCATCATCTCATCATATCATCATCATGATATCATCATCATCATCTCATGATATCATCATCATGATATCATCATCATCATCTCATCATGTTATCATCATCATCATCTCATCATGATATCATCATCATCATCATCATCATCATCATCATCATCATCTCATCATGATATCATCATCATGATATCATCATCATCATCATCTCATCATATCATCATCATGATATCATCATCATCATCATCTCATGATATCATCATCATGATATCATCATCATCATCTCATCATCATGATATCATCATGATATCATCATCATCATCATCATCTCATCATGATATCATCATCATCATCTCATCATGATATCATCATCATCATCTCATCATGTTATCATCATCATCATCTCATCATGATATCATCATCATGATATCATCATCATCATCTCATCATCATGATATCATCATGATATCATCATCATCATCATCATCATCATCATCATCATCATCTCATCATGATATCATCATCATGATATCATCATCATCATCATCTCATCACGATATCATCATCATCAGCTCATCATGGTATCATCATCATCTCATCATGACATCATCATCATCTTATCATTATATCATCATCATCATCATCATCTCATCATGATTTCATCATCATGATATCATCATCATCATCTCATCATGATATCATCATCATCATCTCATCATTATATCATCATCATCATCATCATCATCTCATCATGATATCATCATCATCTCATCATGATATCATCATCATGATATCATCATCATCTCATCATGATATCATCATCATCTCATCATGATATCATCATCATCATCATCATCATCTCATCACGATATCATCATCATCAGCTCATCATGGTATCATCATCATCTCATCATGACATCATCATCATCTCATCATTATATCATCATCATCATCATCATCATCATCTCATCATGATATCATCATCATCTCATCATGATATCATCATCATCTCATCATGATATCATCATCATCTCATCATGATATCATCAGCATCATCATCATCATCATCATCATCATCATCATCTCATCATGATATCATCATCATGATATCATCATCATCATCTCATCATGATATCTTCATCATCATCTCATCATTATATCATCTTCATCATCATCATCATCATCTCATCATGATATCATCATCATCTCATCATGATATCATCATCATCTCATCATGATATCATCATCATCTCATCATGATATCATCAGCATCATCATCATCATCATCATCATCATCATCATCTCATCATGATATCATCATCATCATCATCATCTCATCATGATATCATCATCATCATCATCTCATCATTATATCATCATCATCATCATCATCATCATCATCATCATCTCATCATGATATCATCATCATCTCATCATGATATCATCATCATGATATCATCATCATCTCATCATGATATCATCATCATCTCATCATGATATCATCATCATCATCATCTCATCACGATATCATCATCATCAGCTCATCATGGTATCATCATCATCTCATCATGACATCATCATCATCTCATCATTATATCATCATCATCATCATCATCTCATCATGATTTCATCATCATGATATCATCATCATCATCTCATCATGATATCATCATCATCATCTCATCATTATATCATCATCATCATCATCATCTCATCATGATATCATCATCATCTCATCATGATATCATCATCATCTCATCATGATATCATCAGCATCATCATCATCATCATCATCATCATCATCATCATCATCATCATCATCATCTCATCATGATCTCATCATCATCTCATCATGATATCATCAGCATCATCATCATCATCATCATCTCATCATGATATCATCATCATCATCATCATCATCATCATCATCATCATCTCATCATGATATCATCATCATCATCATCATCATCATCATCTCATCATGATATCATCATCATCATCTCATCATGATATCATCATCATCTCATCATGATATCATCATCATCATCATCTCATCATAATATCATCATCATCTCATCATGATATCATCATCATCATCATCATCATCTCATCATGATATCATCATCATCATCTCATCATGATATCATCATCATCATCTCATCATGTTATCATCATCATCATCTCATCATGATATCATCATCATCATCATCATCATCTCATCATGATATCATCATCATGATATCATCATCATCATCATCTCATCATGATATCATCATCATCATCTCATCATGATATCATCATCATCATCTCATCATGTTATCATCATCATCATCTCATCATGATATCATCATCATCATCATCATCATCATCATCTCATCATGATATCATCATCATGATATCATCATCATCATCTCATCATGATATCATCATCATCATCATCATCATCATCTCATCATGATATCATCATCATGATATCATCATCATCATCTCATCATATCATCATCATGATATCATCATCATCATCTCATGATATCATCATCATGATATCATCATCATCATCATCTCATCATGTTATCATCATCATCATCTCATCATGATATCATCATCATCATCATCATCATCATCTCATCATGATATCATCATCATGATATCATCATCATCATCTCATCATATCATCATCATGATATCATCATCATCATCTCATGATATCATCATCATGATATCATCATCATCATCTCATCATCATGATATCATCATGATATCATCATCATCATCATCATCATCATCATCTCATCATGATATCATCATCATCATCTCATCATGTTATCATCATCATCATCTCATCATGATATCATCATCATCATCATCATCATCTCATCATGATATCATCATCATGATATCATCATCATCATCTCATCATCATGATATCATCATCATCATCTCATGATATCATCATCATCATCTCATCATGTTATCATCATCATCATCTCATCATGATATCATCATCATCATCATCATCTCATCATGATATCATCATCATGATATCATCATCATCATCTCATCATATCATCATCATGATATCATCATCATCATCATCTCATGATATCATCATCATGATATCATCATCATCATCTCATCATCATGAAATCATCATCATCATCTCATCATGATATCATCATCATCATCATCATCATCATCTCATCATGATATCATCATCATCTCATCATGATACCATCATCATCAGCTCATCATGATATCATCATCTCATCATGATATCATCATCATCATCATCATCATCATCATCTCATCATGATATCATCATCATCATCTCATCATGATATCATCATCATCATCTCATCATGTTATCATCATCATCATCTCATCATGATATCATCATCATCATCATCATCATCTCATCATGATATCATCATCATGATATCATCATCATCATCATCTCATCATGATATCATCATCATCATCTCATCATGATATCATCATCATCATCTCATCATGTTATCATCATCATCATCTCATCATGATA
>JAYKOZ010000093.1:2070000-2075000 GCA_036172795.1 Pelodytes ibericus
TCATCATCATCATCATCATCATCTCATCATGATACCATCATCATCATCTCATCATGATACCATCATCATCAGCTCATCATGATATCATCATCTCATCATGATATCATCATCATCATCATCATCATCATCTCATCATGATATCATCATCATCATCATCTCATCATGATATCATCATCACCATCATCTCATCATGATATCATCATCATCTCATCATGATATCATCATCATGATATCATCATCATCATCATCATCATCTCATCATGATATCATCATCATCATCATCTCATCATGATATCATCATCATTATCATCATCATCTCATCATTATATCATCATCATTATATCATCATCATCATCATCATCTCATCATGATATCATCATCATGATATCATCATCATCATCATCATCTCATCACGATATCATCATCATCAGCTCATCATGGTATCATCATCATCTCATCATGACATCATCATCATCTCATCATTATATCATCATCATCATCATCATTTCATCATGATATCATCATCATGATATCATCATCATCATCATCATCATATCATCATGATATCATCATCATCATCATCTCATCATTATATCATCATCATCATCATTATCATCATCATCATCTCATCATGATATCATCATCATCTCATCATGATATCATCATCATGATATCATCATCATCTCATCATGATATCATCATCATCTCATCATGATATCATCATCATCATCATCATCATCATCATCATCATCATCATCATCATCTCATCATGATATCATCATCATCTCATCATGATATCATCAGCATCATCATCATCATCATCATCATCATCTCATCATGATATCATCATCATCATCATCATCATCATCATCATCATAATCTCATCATGATATCATCATCATCATCATCATCATCATCATCATCATCATCTCATCATGATATCATCATCATCTCATCATAATATCATCATCATCTCATCATGATATCATCATCATCATCTCATCATGATATCATCATCATCATCTCATCATGATCATCTCATCATGATATCATCATCATCATCATCTCATCATGTTATCATCATCATCATCTCATCATGATATCATCATCATCATCATCATCATCATCATCTCATCATGATATCATCATCATGATATCATCATCATCATCTCATCATCATGATATCATCATCATCATCTCATGATATCATCATCATCATCTCATCATGTTATCATCATCATCATCTCATCGTGATATCATCATCATCATCATCATCATCATCTCATCATGATATCATCATCATGATATCATCATCATCATCTCATCATATCATCATCATGATATCATCATCATCATCATCTCATGATATCATCATCATGATATCATCATCATCATCTCATCATCATGAAATCATCATCATCATCTCATCATGATATCATCATCATCATTATCATCATCATCATCATCATCATCATCTCATCATGATATCATCATCATCTCATCATTATATCATCATCATCATCATCTCATCATGATATCATCATCATCTCATCATGATATCATCATGATATCATCATTATCATCTCATCATGATATCATCATCATCATCATCATCTCATCATGATATCATCATCATCTCATCATGATATCATCATCTCATCATCATCATCATCTCATCATGATATCATCATCACCATCATCTCATCATGATATCATCATCATCTCATCATGATATCATCATCATGATATCATCATCATCATCATCTCATCATGATATCATCATCATCATCATCTCATCATGATATCATCATCATTATCATCATCATCTCATCATTATATCATAATCATTATATCATCATCATCATCATCATCTCATCATGATATCATCATCATGATATCATCATCATCATCATCTCATCACAATATCATCATCATCAGCTCATCATGGTATCATCATCATCTCATCATGACATCATCATCATCTCATCATTATATCATCATCATCATCATCATCATCTCATCATGATATCATCATCATGATATCATCATTATCATCATCATCTCATCATGATATCATCATCATCATCATCTCATCATTATATCATCATCATCATCATCATCATCATCATCATCATCATCATCATCATCTCATCATGATATCATCATCATCTCATCATGATATCATCATCATCTCATCATGATATCATCATCATCTCATCATGATATCATCATCATCTCATCATGATATCATCAGCATCATCATCATCATCATCATCATCATCATCATCATCTCATCATGATATCATCATCATCTCATCATGATATCATCAGCATCATCATCATCATCATCATCTCATCATGATATCATCATCATCATCATCTCATCATGATATCATCATCATCTCATCATGATATCATCATCATCATCATCATCTCATCATGATATCATCATCATCTCATCATGATATCATCAGCATCATCATCATCATCATCATCTCATCATGATATCATCATCATCATCATCATCATCATCATCATCATCATCTCATCATGATATCATCATCATCATCATCTCATCATTATATCATCATCATCATCATCATCATCTCATCATGATATCATCATCATCTCATCATGATATCATCATCATGATATCATCATCATCTCATCATGATATCATCATCATCTCATCATGATATCATCATCATCATCATCTCATCACGATATCATCATCATCAGCTCATCATGGTATCATCATCATCTCATCATGACATCATCATCATCTCATCATTATATCATCATCATCATCATCATCATCTCATCATGATTTCATCATCATGATATCATCATCATCATCTCATCATGATATCATCATCATCATCTCATCATTATATCATCATCATCATCATCATCATCTCATCATGATATCATCATCATCTCATCATGATATCATCATCATCTCATCATGATATCATCATCATCTCATCATGATATCAGCAGCATCATCATCATCATCATCATCATCATCATCATCTCATCATGATATCATCATCATCATCATCATCTCATCATGATATCATCATCATCATCATCTCATCATTATATCATCATCATCATCATCATCATCATCTCATCATGATATCATCATCATCTCATCATGATATCATCATCATGATATCATCATCATCTCATCATGATATCATCATCATCTCATCATGATATCATCATCATCATCATCTCATCACGATATCATCATCATCAGCTCATCATGGTATCATCATCATCTCATCATTATATCATCATCATCATCATCATCTCATCATGATTTCATCATCATGATATCATCATCATCATCTCATCATGATATCATCATCATCATCTCATCATTATATCATCATCATCATCATCATCATCATCTCATCATGATATCATCATCATCTCATCATGATATCATCATCATCTCATCATGATATCATCATCATCTCATCATGATATCATCATCATCATCATCATCATCATCATCATCATCATCATCATCATCATCATCATCTCATCATGATATCATCATCATCTCATCATGATATCATCAGCATCATCATCATCATCATCATCATCTCATCATGATATCATCATCATCATCATCATCATCATCATCATCTCATCATGATATCATCATCATCATCATCATCATCATCTCATCATGATATCATCATCATCTCATCATGATATCATCATCATCATCTCATCATGATATCATCATCATCTCATCATGATATCATCATCATCATCATCTCATCATAATATCATCATCATCTCATCATGATATCATCATCATCATCATCATCATCATCTCATCATGATATCATCATCATCATCTCATCATGATATCATCATCATCATCTCATCATGTTATCATCATCATCATCTCATCATGATATCATCATCATCATCATCATCATCATCATCTCATCATGATATCATCATCATGATATCATCATCATCATCATCTCATCATGATATCATCATCATCATCTCATCATGATATCATCATCATCATCTCATCATGTTATCATAATCATCTCATCATGATATCATCATCATCATCATCTCATCATGATATCATCATCATGATATCATCATCATCATCTCATCATATCATCATCATGATATCATCATCATCATCTCATGATATCATCATCATGATATCATCATCATCATCATCATCATCTCATCATGTTATCATCATCATCATCTCATCATGATATCATCATCATCATCATCATCATCTCATCATGATATCATCATCATGATATCATCATCATCATCTCATCATATCATCATCATGATATCATCATCATCATCATCTCATGATATCATCATCATGATATCATCATCATCATCTCATCATCATGATATCATCATGATATCATCATCATCATCATCATCATCTCATCATGATATCATCATCATCATCTCATCATGATATCATCATCATCATCTCATCATGTTATCATCATCATCATCTCATCATGATATCATCATCATCATCATCATCATCATCTCATCATGATATCATCATCATGATATCATCATCATCATCTCATCATGATATCATCATCATCATCATCATCATCATCTCATCATGATATCATCATCATGATATCATCATCATCATCTCATCATCATGATATCATCATGATATCATCATCATCATCATCATCATCATCATCATCATCATCATCATCATCTCATCATGATATCATCATCATGATATCATCATCATCTCATCATGATATCTTCATCATCACATCATGATATCATCATCATAATATCATCATCATCTCATCATGATATCATCATCATGATATCATCATCATCTTATCATGATATCATCATCATCATCATCATCTCATCATGATACCATCATCATCAGCTCATCATGATATCATCATCTCATCATGATATCATCATCATCATCATCATCATCTCATCATGATATC
>JAYKOZ010000093.1:2112500-2115000 GCA_036172795.1 Pelodytes ibericus
ATCATGATATCATCATCATCATCTCATCATGATATCATCATCATCATCATCATCATCTCATCATGATATCATCATCATCATCATCATCATCTCATCATGATATCATCATCATCATCATCATCTCATCATGTTATCATCATCATCATCTCACCATGATATCATCATCATCTCATCATGATATCATCATCATGATATCATCATCATCATCATCATCATCATCATCTCATCATGATATCATCATCATCATCTCATCATGATATCATCATCATTATATCATAATCATGACAACATCATCATCATATCATGATATCATCATCATCATCTCATCATGATATCATCATCATTATATCATAATCATGACAACATCATCATCATCATCATCATCATCATCATCATCATCATTATCATCTCATCATGATATCATCATCATCTCATCATGATATCATCATCATCATCATCTCATCATGATATCATCATCATCTCATCATGATATCATCATCATGATATCATCATCATCTCATCACGATATCATCATCATCAGCTCATCATGATATCATCATCATCTCATCATATCATCAACATCATCTCATCATGATATCATCATCATCATCTCATCATGATATCATCATCATCTCATCATTATATCATCATCATCATCATCATCTCATCATGATATCATCATCATCTCATCATGATATCATCATCATCTCATCATGATATCATCATCATCATCATCATCATCATCTTCATCTCATCATGATATCATCATCATCTTATCACGATATCATCATCATCATCATCATCATCTCATCATGATATCATCATCATCATCCTCTCATCATTATATCATCATCATCATCATCTCATCATGATATCATAATCATGATATCATCATCATCATCTCATCATGATATCATCATCATCATCATCATCTCATCATGATATCATCATCATCATCATCATCATCTCATCATGATATCATCATCATGATATCATCATTATCATCTCATCATTATATCATCATCATCATCATCATCATCATCATCATCATCATCTCATCATTATATCATCATCATCTCATCATGATATCATCATGATATCATCATCATCATCTCATCATGATATCATCATCATCATCTCATCATGATATCATCATCATCATCATCATCATATCATCATTATATCATCATCATCATCATCTCATCATGATATCATCATCATGATATCATCATCATCATCATCATCATCATCATCTCATCATGATATCATCATCATCATCATCATCTCATCATGATATCATCATCATCATTATCTCATCATGTTATCATCATCATCATCATCATCATCATCATCATCTCATCATGATATCATCATCATCTCATCATGATATCATCATCATCATCATCTCATCATGATATCATCATCATGATATCATCATCATCATCTCATCACGATATCATCATCATCAGCTCATCATGGTATCATCATCATCTCATCATGATATCATCATCATCTCATCATTATATCATCATCATCATCATCATCATCATCTCATCCTGATATCATCATCATCTCATCATGATATCATCATCATCATCATCATCATCATCATCTCATCATGATATCATCATCATCATCATCTCATCATGATATCATCATCATCTCATCATGATATCATCATCATCATCATCATCATCTCATCATGATATCATGATATCATCATCATGATATCATCATCATCATCATCATCATCATCTCATCATGATATCATCATCATCATCATCATCTCATCATGATATCATCATCTCATCATTATATCATCATCATCATCATCATCATCATCATCATCATCATCATCATCTCATCATGATATCATCATCATCTCATCATGATATCAACATCATCATCATCATCATCATCATCATCATCATCATCATCATCTCATCATGATATCATCATCATCTCATCATGATATCATCAGCATCATCATCATCATCATCTCATCATGATATCATCATCATCATCATCATCGTCATCTCATCATGATATCATCATCATCATCATCATCATCATCATCATCAACATCATCATCATCATCATCATCTCATCATTATATCATCATCATCTCATCATGATATCATCATCATGATATCATCATCATCATCATCATCATCATCTCATCATGATATCATCATCATCATCATCATCATTATCATCATCTAATCATAATATCATCATCATCTCATCATGATATCATCATCATCATCTCATCATGATATCATCATCATCATCATCTCATCATGATATCATCATCATCATCATCTCATCATGTTATCATCATCATCATCATCATCATCATCATCATCTCATCATGATATCATCATCATCATCATCATCATCATCATCATCTCATCATGATATCATCATCATCATCATCATTATCATCATCTAATCATAATATCATCATCATCTCATCATGATATCATCATCATCATCTCAT
>JAYKOZ010000093.1:2132500-2137500 GCA_036172795.1 Pelodytes ibericus
TCATGATATCATCATCATGATATCATCATCATGATATCATCATCATCATCATCATCATCATCATCATCTCATCATGATATCATCATCATCATCATCATCTCATCATGATATCATCATCATCATTATCTCATCATGTTATCATCATCATCATCATCATCATCATCTCATCATGATATCATCATCATCTCATCATGATATCATCATCATCATCATCTCATCATGATATCATCATCATGATATCATCATCATCATCTCATCACGATATCATCATCATCAGCTCATCATGGTATCATCATCATCTCATCATGATATCATCATCATCTCATCATTATATCATCATCATCATCTCATCCTGATATCATCATCATCTCATCATGATATCATCATCATCATCATCATCATCATCTCATCATGATATCATCATCATCATCATCTCATCATGATATCATCATCATCTCATCATGATATCATCATCATCATCATCATCATCATCTCATCATGATATCATGATATCATCATCATCATCATCATCATCATCATCATCTCATCATGATATCATCATCATCATCATCATCTCATCATGATATCATCATCATCTCATCATTATATCATCATCATCATCATCATCATCATCATCATCATCATCATCATCTCATCATGATATCATCATCATCTCATCATGATATCAACATCATCATCATCATCATCATCATCTCATCATGATATCATCATCATCTCATCATGATATCATCATCATCATCATCATCATCATCATCTCATCATGATATCATCATCATCATCGTCATCTCATCATGATATCATCATCATCATCATCATCATCATCAACATCATCATCATCATCATCATCTCATCATTATATCATCATCATCTCATCATGATATCATCATCATGATATCATCATCATCATCATCATCATCATCATCATCTCATCATGATATCATCATCATCATCATCATCATCATTATCATCATCTAATCATAATATCATAATCATCTCATCATGATATCATCATCATCATCTCATCATGATATCATCATCATCATCTCATCATGATATCATCATCATCATCATCTCATCATGTTATCATCATCATCATCATCATCATCATCATCATCATCTCATCATGATATCATCATCATCATCATCATCATCATCATCATCATCATCATCATCATCATCATCATCATCATCATCTCATCATGATATCATCATCATCATCATCATCTAATCATAATATCATCATCATCTCATCATGATATCATCATCATCATCTCATCATGATATCATCATCATCATCTCATCATGATATCATCATCATCATCATCTCATCATGTTATCATCATCATCATCATCATCATCATCATCATCATCATCATCTCATCATCATCATCATCATCATCATCATCATCATCATCTCATCATGATATCATCATCATCATCTCATCATGATATCATCATCATCATCATCATCTCATCATGATATCATCATCATCTCATCATGATATCATCATCATGATATCATCATCATTATCATCATCTTTATCATCATGATATCATCATCATGATATCATCATCATCATCATCATCATCATCTTATCATGATATCATCATCATCATCATCTCATCATGATATCATCATCATCTCATCATGATATCATCATCATAATATCATCATCATTATCATCATCATCATCATCTCATCTTGATATCATCATCATGATATCATCATCATCATCATCATCATCATCATCTCATCATGATATCATCATCATCATCATCATCATCTCATCATGATATCATCATCATTATCATCATCATTATCATCATCATATCATCATGATATCATAATCATCATCATCATCATCATCATCATCTCAACATGATATCATCATCATCATCATCATCATCATATCATCATGATATCATCATGATATCATTATCATCATCATCATCATCATCATCATCATCATCATCATCTCATCATGATATCATCATCATCATCATCATCTCATCATGATATCATCAGCATCATCATCATCATCATCATCTCATCATGATATCATCATCATCTCATCATGATATCATCAGCATCATCATCATCATCATCATCTCATCATGATATCATCATCATCTCATCATGATATCATCATCATCTCATCATGATATAATCATCATGATATCATCATCATTATCATCATCATCATCATCTCATCATGATATCATCATCATCATCTCATCATGATATCATCATCATCATCATCATCTCATCATGATATCATCATCTCATCATGATATCATCATCATGATATCATCATCATTATCATCATCATTATCATCATGATATCATCATCATGATATCATCATCATCATCATCTCATCATGATATCATCATCATCATCATCTCATCATGATATCATCATCATCTCATCATGATATCATCATCATCTCATCATGATATCATCATCATCTCATCATGATATCATCATCATCTCATCATGATATCATCATCATAATATCATCATCATTATCATCATCATCATCATCTCATCTTGATATCATCATCATGATATCATCATCATCATCATCATCATCTCATCATGATATCATCATCATCATCATCTCATCATGATATCATCATCATTATCATCATCATTATCATCATCATATCATCATGATATCATCATCATCATCATCATCATCATCATCATCATCTCAACATGATATCATCATCATCATCATCATCATCATCATCATCATCATCATCTCATCATGATATCATCATGATATCATTATCATCATCATCATCATCATCATCTCATCATGATATCATCATCATCATCATCATCATCTCATCATGATATCATCAGCATCATCATCATCATCATCATCTCATCATGATATCATCATCATCTCATCATGATATCATCATCATCATCATCATCATCATCTCATCATGATATCATCAGCATCATCATCATCATCATCTCATCATGATATCATCATCATCTCATCATGATATCATCATCATCATCATCATCTCATCATGATATCATCATCATCATCATCTCATCATGATATCATCATCATCTCATCATGATATCATCATCATCATCATCATCATCTCATCATGATATCATGATATCATCATCATGATATCATCATCATCATCATCATCATCATCTCATCATGATATCATCATCATAATCATCATCATCATCATCTCATCATGATATCATCATCATCTCATCATTATAGCATCATCATCATCATCATCATCATCATCATCATCATCTCATCATGATATCATCATCATCTCATCATGATATCAACATCATCATCATCATCATCATCATCATCATCATCATCATCATCATCATCATCATCTCTTTATGATATCATCATCATCTCATCATGATATCATCAGCATCATCATCATCTCATCATGATATCATCATCATCATCATCATCGTCATCTCATCATGATATCATCATCATCATCATCATCATCATCATCATCATCAACATCATCATCATCATCATCTCATCATTATATCATTATCATCTCATCATGATATCATCATCATGATATCATCATCATCATCATCATCTCATCATGATATCATCATCATCATTATCATCATCTAATCATAATATCATCATCATCTCATCATGATATCATCATCATCATCTCATCATGATATCATCATCATCATCTCATCATGATATCATCATCATCATCATCTCATCATGTTATCATCATCATCATCATCATCATCATCATCATCATCATCTCATCATGATATCATAAATCATCATCATCATCATCATCATCATCATCATCATCATCATCATCTCATCATGATATCATCATCATGATATCATCATCATCATCATCATCATCATCTCATCATGATATCATCATCATGATATCATCATCATCATCATCTCATCACGATATCATCATCAGCTCATCATGGTATCATCATCATCTCATCATATCATCAACATCATCTCATCATGATATCATCATCATGATATCATCATCATCATCATCTCATCATGATATCATCATCATCATCATCATCATCATCTCATCATGATATCATCATCATCATCATCTCATCATGATATAATCATCATCATCATCTCATCATGATATCATCATCATTATCATCATCATCACATCATTATATCATCATCATCATCATCATCATCATCTCATCATGATATCATCATCATCTCATCACGATATCATCATCATCAGCTCATCATGGTATCATCATCATCTCATCATGATATCATCATCATCTCATCATTATATCATCATCATCATCTCATCATGATATCATCATCATCTCATCATGATATCATCATCATCATCCTCATCATCATCTCATCATGATATCATCATCATCATCATCATCATCATCATCTCATCATGATATCATCATCATCATCATCATCATCATCTCATCATGTTATCATCATCATCATCTCACCATGATATCATCATCATCATCTCATCATGATATCATCATCATGATATCATCATCATCATCATCATCTCATCATGATATCATCATCATCATCTCATCATGATATCATCATCATTATATCATAATCATGACAACATCATCATCATCATCATCATCATCATCATCATCATCATCATCTCATCATGATATCATCATCATCTCATCATGATATCATCATCATCATCATCATCTCATCATGATATCATCATCATCTCATCATGATATCATCATCATGATATCATCATCATCTCATCACGATATCATCATCATCATCTCATCATATCATCAACATCATCTCATCATGATATCATCATCATCATCTCATCATGATATCATCATCATCTCATCATTATATCATCATCATCATCATCATCATCTCATCATGATATCATCATCATCTCATCATGATATCATCATCATCTCATCATGATATCATCATCATCA
>JAYKOZ010000093.1:2145000-2147500 GCA_036172795.1 Pelodytes ibericus
ATCTCATCATTATATCATCATCATCATCATCATCATCATCATCTCATCCTGATATCATCATCATCTCATCATGATATCATCATGATATCATCATTATCATCTCATCATTATATCATCATCATCATCATCATCATCATCATCATCATCATCATCATCATCTCATCATTATATCATCATCATCTCATCATGATATCATCATGATATCATCATCATCATCTCATCATGAAATCATCATCATCATCATCTCATCATGATATCATCATCATCATCATATCATCATGATATCATCATCATCTCATCATGATATCATCATCATCATCTCATCATGATATCATCATCATATCATCATCATATCATCATCATCATCTCATCATGATATCATCATCATGACATCATCATCAGCATCATCACCTCATCATGATATCATCATCATGATATCATCATCATCATCATCTCATCCTGATATCATCATCATCATCATCTCATCATGATATCATCATCATCTCATCATGATATCATCATCATCATCTCATCATGATATGATCATCATGATATCATCATCATGATATCATCATCATCATCATCATCATCATCTCATCATGATATCATCATCATCATCATCATCATCATCATCATCATCATCATCTCATCATGATATCATCATCATCATCTCATCATGATATCATCATCATGATATCATCATCATGATATCATCATCATCATCTCATCATGATATCATCATCATCATCTCATCATGATATCATCATCATGATATCATCATCATTATCTTCATCATCTCAACATGATATCATCATCATGATATCATAATCATGATATCATCATCATCATCTCATCATGATATCATCATCATCATCATCATCATCATCATCTCATCATGATATCATCATCATCATCTCATCATGATATCATCATCATGATATCATCATCATGATATCATCATCATCATCTCATCATGATATCATCATCATCATCTCATCATGATATCATCATCATGATATCATCATCATTATCTTCATCATCTCAACATGATATCATCATCATGATATCATAATCATGATATCATCATCATCATCATCATCATCATCATATCATCATGATATCATCATCATCTCATCATGATATCATCATCATCATCATCATCATCTCATCATGATATCATCATCATCATCTCATCATGATATCATCATCATGATATCATCATCATCTTATCATGATATCATCATCATCATCATCATCATCATCTCATCATGATACCATCATCATCATCTCATCATGATATCATCATCATGATATCATCATCATCATCTCATCATGATATCATAATCATCTTATCATGATATCATCATCATCATCATCATCATCTCATCATGATACCATCATCATCAGCTCATCACGATATCATCATCTCATCATGATATCATCATCATCATCATCATCATCATCTCGTCATGATATCATCATCATCATCATCTCATCATGATATCATCATCACCATCATATCATCATGATATCATCATCATCTCATCATGATATCATCATCATGATATCATCATCATCATCATCATCTCATCATGATATCATCATCATCATCATCATCATCATCTCATCATGATATCATCATCATTATCATCATCATCTCATCATTATATCATCATCATTATATCATCATCATCATCATCTCATCATGATATCATCATCACCATCATATCATCATGATATCATCATCATCTCATCATGATATCATCATCATGATATCATCATCATCATCATCATCTCATCATCATCATCTTATCATTATATCATCATCATCATCATCATCTCATCATGATTTCATCATCATGATATCATCATCATCATCTCATCATGATATCATCATCATCATCTCATCATTATATCATCATCATCATCATCATCATCTCATCATGATATCATCATCATCATCATCATCATCATCTCATCATGATATCATCATCATCATCTCATCATTATATCATCATTATCATCATCATCTCATCATGATATCATCAAGATATCATCATTATCATCTCATCATGATATCATCATCATCATCATCATCATCATCTCATCATGATATCATCATCATCATCATCATCTCATCTCATCATTATATCATCATTATCATCATCATCTCATCATGATATCATCAAGATATCATCATTATCATCTCTTCATGATATCATCATCATCATCATCATCATCATCATCATCTCATCATGATATCATCATCATCATCATCATCATCATCATCTCATCATGATATCATCATCATCATCATCATCATCATCATCATCATCACATCATTATATCATCATCATCATCATCCTCATCATCTCATCATGATATCATCATCATCTCATCATGATATCATCATCATCTCATCACGATATCATCATCATCAGCTCATCATGGTATCATCATCATCTCATCATGATATCATCATCATCTCATCATTATATCA
>JAYKOZ010000093.1:2150000-2172500 GCA_036172795.1 Pelodytes ibericus
TGATATCATCATCATCTCATCATGATATCATCATCATCTCATCACGATATCATCATCATCAGCTCATCATGGTATCATCATCATCTCATCATGATATCATCATCATCTCATCATTATATCATCATCATCATCATCATCATCTCATCATGATATCATCATCATCTCATCATGATATCATCATCATCATCCTCATCATCATCTCATCATGATATCATCATCATCATCATCTCATAATGATATCATCATCATCATCATCTCATCATGTTATCATCATCATCATCTCACCATGATATCATCATCATCATCTCATCATGATATCATCATCATGATATCATCATCATCATCATCTCATCATGATATCATCATCATCATCTCATCATGATATCCTCATCATTATATCATAATCATGACATCATCATCATCATCATCATCATCATCTCATCATGATATCATCATCATCTCATCATGATATCATCATCATCATCATCATCATCATCATCATCATCTCATCATGATATCATCATCATCTCATCATGATATCATCATCATGATATCATCATCATCATCTCATCACGATATCATCATCATCAGCTCATCATGATATCATCATCTCATCATATCATCAACATCATCTCATCATGATATCATCATCATGATATCATCATCATCATCATCATCTCATCATGATATCATCATCATCTCATCATGATATCATCATCATCTCATCATGATATCATCATCATCATCGTCATCTCATCATGATATCATCATCATCATCATCAACATCATCATCATCATCATCTCATCATTATATCATCATCATCTCATCATGATATCATCATCATGATATCATCATCATAATCATCATCTCATCATGATATCATCATCATCATCATCATCATCATCATTATCATCATCTAATCATAATATCATCATCATCTCATCATGATGTCATCATCATCATCTCATCATGATATCATCATCATCATCTCATCATGATATCATCATCATCATCTCATCATGTTATCATCATCATCATCATCATCATCATCATCATCATCATCATCTCATCATGATATCATCATCATCATCATCATCATCATCATCATCTCATCATGATATCATCATCATGATATCATCATCATCATCATCATCTCATCATGATATCATCATCATGATATCATCATCATCATCATCTCATCACGATATCATCATCATCAGCTCATCATGGTATCATCATCATCTCATCATATCATCAACATCATCTCATCATGATATCATCATCATGATATCATCATCATCATCATCATCATCTCATCATGATATCATCATCATCATCTCATCATTATATCATCATTATCATCATCATCTCATCATGATATCATCAAGATATCATCATTATCATCTCATCATGATATCATCATCATCATCATCATCATCATCATCTCATCATGATATCATCATCATCATCATCATCATCTCATCATGATATCATCATCATCTCATCATGATATCATCATCATCATCATCTCATCATGATATCATCATCATTATCATCATCATCACATCATTATATCATCATCATCATCATCTCATCATGATATCATCATCATCTCATCATGATATCATCATCATCTCATCATGATATCATCATCTTTAGCTCATCACGATATCATCATCATCAGCTCATCATGGTATCATCATCATCTCATCATGATATCATCATCATCTCATCATTATATCATCATCATCATCATCATCTCATCATGATATCATCATCATCTCATAATGATATCATCATCATCATCTTCATCATCATCTCATCATGATATCATCATCATCATCATCTCATCATGATATCATCATCATCATCATCTCATCATGTTATCATCATCATCATCTCACCATGATATCATCATCATCATCTCATCATGATATCATCATCATGATATCATCATCATCATCATCTCATCATGATATCATCATCATCATCTCATCATGATATCTTCATCATTATATCATAATCATGACATCATCATCATCATCATCATCATCATCATCATCTCATCATGATATCATCATCATCTCATCATGATATCATCATCATCATCATCTCATCATGATATCATCATCATCTCATCATGATATCATCATCATGATATCATCATCATCTCATCACGATATCATCATCATCAGCTCATCATGATATCATCATCATCTCATCATATCATCAACATCATCTCATCATGATATCATCATCATGATATCATCATCATCATCTCATCATGATATCATCATCTCATCATTATATCATCATCATCATCATCGTCTCATCATGATATCATCATCATCTCATCATGATATCATCATCATCATCATCATCATCATCTCATCATGATATCATCATCATCTTATCACGATATCATCATCATCATCATCATCATCATCATCTCATCATGATATCACCATCATCATCCTCTCATCATTATATCATCATCATCATCATCTCATCATGATATCATCATCATGATATCATCATCATCATCATCTCATCATGATATCATCATCATCATCATCTCATCATGATATCATCATCATCATCATCATCTCATCATGATATCATCATCATGATATCATCATTATCATCTCATCATTATATCATCATCATCATCATCATCATCTCATCATTATATCATCATCATCTCATCATGATATCATCATGATATCATCATCATCATCTCATCATGATATCATCATCATCATCATCATCATCATCATCATCTCATCATGATATCATCATCATCATCATATCATCATTATATCATCATCATCATCTCATCATGATATCATCATCATGATATCATCATCATCATCATCATCTCATCATGATATCATCATCATCATCATCATCTCATCATGCTATCATCATCATCATCATCTCATAATGTTATCATCATCATCATCATCATCATCATCATCATCATCATCATCATCTCATCATGATATCATCATCATCTCATCATGATATCATCATCATCTCATCATGATATCATCATCATCATCTCATCACGATATCATCATCATCAGCTCATCATGGTATCATCATCATCTCATCATGATATCATCATCATCTCATCATTATATCATCATCATCATCATCATCTCATCATGATATCATCATCATGATATCATCATCATCATCTCATCACGATATCATCATCATCAGCTCATCATGGTATCATCATCATCTCATCATGATATCATCATCATCTCATCATTATATCATCATCATCATCATCATCATCATCATCTCATCCTGATATCATCATCATCTCATCATGATATCATCATGATATCATCATTATCATCTCATCATTATATCATCATCATCATCATCATCATCATCATCATCATCTCATCATTATATCATCATCATCTCATCATGATATCATCATCATCATCTCATCATGAAATCATCATCATCATCATCTCATCATGATATCATCATCATCATCATATCATCATGATATCATCATCATCATCTCATCATCATGATATCATCATGATATCATCATCATGATATCATCATCATCATCTCATCATATCATCATCATGATATCATCATCATCATCATCTCATGATATCATCATCATGATATCATCATCATCATCTCATCATCATGATATCATCATGATATCATCATCATCATCATCATCTCATCATGATATCATCATCATGATATCATCATCATCTCATCATGATATCTTCATCATCTCATCATGATATCATCATCATAATATCATCATCATCTCATCATGATATCATCATCATGATATCATCATCATCTTATCATGATATCATCATCATCATCATCATCTCATCATGATACCATCATCATCAGCTCATCATGATATCATCATCTCATCATGATATCATCATCATCATCATCATCATCATCTCATCATGATATCATCATCATCTCATCATGATATCATCATCACCATCATCTCATCATGATATCATCATCATCTCATCATGATATCATCATCATGATAACATCATCATCATCATCTCATCATGATATCATCATCATCTCATCATGATATCATCATCATTATCATCATCATCTCATCATTATATCATCATCATTATATCATCATCATCATCATCTCATCATGATTTCATCATCATGATATCATCATCATCATCATCTCATCACGATATCATCATCATCAGCTCATCATGGTATCATCATCATCTCATCATGACATCATCATCATCTCATCATTATATCATCATCATCATCATCTCATCATGATATCATCATCATGATATCATCATCATCATCATCATCATCTCATCATGATATCATCATCATCATCATCTCATCATTATATCATCATCATCATCATCATCATCATCATCATCATCATCATCTCATCATGATATCATCATCATCTCATCATGATATCATCATCATGATATCATCATCATCTCATCATGATATCATCAGCATCATCATCATCATCATCATCATCATCATCATCATCTCATCATGATATCATCATCATCTCATCATGATATCATCAGCATCATCATCATCATCATCATCATCATCATCTCATCATGATATCATCATCATCATCATCATCATCATCATCATCATCTCATCATGATATCATCATCATCATCATCTCATCATTATATCATCATCATCATCATCATCATCATCATCTCATCATGATATCATCATCATCTCATCATGATATCATCATCATGATATCATCATCATCTCATCATGATATCATCATCATCTCATCATGATATCATCATCATCATCATCTCATCACGATATCATCATCATCAGCTCATCATGGTATCATCATCATCTCATCATGACATCATCATCATCTCATCATTACATCATCATCATCATCATCATCTCATCATGATTTCATCATCATGATATCATCATCATCATCATCTCATCATGATATCATCATCATCATCTCATCATTATATCATCATCATCATCATCATCATCATCATCTCATCATGATATCATCATCATCTCATCATGATATCATCATCATCTCATCATGATATCATCAGCATCATCATCATCATCATCATCATCATCATCATCATCATCATCATCATCTCATCATGATATCATCATCATCATCTCATCATGATATCATCATCATCATCATCTCATCATTATATCATCATCATCATCATCATCATCATCATCTCATCATGATATCATCATCATCTCATCATGATATCATCATCATGATATCATCATCATCTCATCATGATATCATCATCATCATCATCTCATCACGATATCATCATCATCAGCTCATCATGGTATCATCATCATCTCATCATGACATCATCATCATCTCATCATTAGATCATCATCATCATCATCATCTCATCATGATTTCATCATCATGATATCATCATCATCATCTCATCATGATATCATCATCATCATCTCATCATTATATCATCATCATCATCATCATCATCTCATCATTATATCATCATCATCTCATCATGATATCATCATCATCTCATCATGATATCATCAGCATCTCATCATGATATCATCAGCATCATCATCATCATCATCATCATCATCATCATCATCATCATCATCATCATCATCATGATATCATCATCATCTCATCATGATATCATCAGCATCATCATCATCATCTCATCATGATATCATCATCATCATCATCATCATCATCATCATCTCATCATGATATCATCATCATCATCATCATCATCATCATCATCATCTCATCATGATATCATCATCATCTCATCATGATATCATCATCATCATCTCATCATGATATCATCATCATCTCATCATGATATCATCATCATCATCATCTCATCATAATATCATCATCATCTCATCATGATATCATCATCATCATCATCATCTCATCATGATATCATCATCATCATCTCATCATGATATCATCATCATCATCTCATCATGTTATCATCATCATCATCTCATCATGATATCATCATCATCATCATCATCATCTCATCATGATATCATCATCATGATATCATCATCATCTCATCATGATATCATCATCATCATCTCATCATGATATCATCATCATCATCTCATCATGTTATCATCATCATCATCTCATCATGATATCATCATCATCATCATCATCATCATCATCTCATCATATCATCATCATGATATCATCATCATCATCATCTCATGATATCATCATCATCATCTCATCATGTTATCATCATCATCATCTCATCATGATATCATCATCATCATCATCATCATCATCATCATCATCATCTCATCATGATATCATCATCATGATATCATCATCATCATCATCTCATCATATCATCATCATGATATCATCATCATCATCATCTCATGATATCATCATCATGATATCATCATCATCATCTCATCATCATGATATCATCATGATATCATCATCATCATCATCTCATCATGATATCATCATCATCATCTCATCATGATATCATCATCATCATCTCATCATGTTATCATCATCATCATCTCATCATGATATCATCATCATCATCATGATATCATCATCATCATCATCATCTCATCATGATATCATCATCATGATATCATCATCATGATATCATCATCATCATCTCATCATCATGATATCATCATGATATCATCATCATCATCATCATCATCATCATCATCATCTCATCATGATATCATCATCATGATATCATCATCATCTCATCATGATATCTTCATCATCACATCATGATATCATCATCATAATATCATCATCATCTCATCATGTTATCATCATCATGATATCATCATCATCTTATCATGATATCATCATCATCATCATCTCATCATGATACCATCATCATCAGCTCATCATGATATCATCATCATCATCTCATCATGTTATCATCATCATCATCATCTCATCATGATATCATCATCATCATCATCATCATCATCATCATCTCATCATGATATCATCATCATGATATCATCATCATCATCATCATCTCATCATGATATCATCATCATCATCTCATCATGATATCATCATCAACATCTCATCATGTTATCATCATCATCATCATCTCATCATGATATCATCATCATCATCATCTCATCATGATATCATCATCATGATATCATCATCATCATCTCATCATGATATCATCATCATCATCATCATCATCTCATCATGATATCATCATCATCATCTCATCATCATCATCTCATCATATCATCATCATGATATCATCATCATGATATCATCATCATCATCTCATCATCATGATATCATCATCATCATCTCATGATATCATCATCATGATATCATCATCATCATCTCATCATCATGATATCATCATGATATCATCATCATCATCATCATCATCATCATCATCATCATCATCATCATCATCATCATCATCTCATCATGATATCATCATCATGATATCATCATCATCATCATCTCATCATGATATCATCATCATCATCATCATCATCATCATCATCATCATCTCATCATGATATAATCATCATGATATCATCATCATCATCTCATCATGATATCATCATCATCATCATCATCTCATCATGATATCATCATCATGATATCATCATCATGATATCATCATCATCATCTCATCATATCATCATCATGATATCATCATCATCATCATCTCATGATATCATCATCATGATATCATCATCATCATCTCATCATCATGATATCATCATGATATCATCATCATCATCATCATCATCATCATCATCTCATCATGATATCATCATCATCATCATATCATGTTATCATCATCATCATCTCATCATCTCATCATGATATCATCATTATCATCTCATCATGATATCATCATCATGATATCATCATCATCATCTCATCATGATATCATCATCATCATCATCATCATCTCATCATGATATCATCATCATGATATCATCATCATCATCTCATCATCATCATCTCATCATATCATCATCTTGATATCATCATCATCATCATCTCATGATATCATCATCATGATATCATCATCATGATATCATCATCATCATCATCTCATCATCATGATATCATCATGATATCATCATCATCATCATCATCATCATCTCATCATGATATCATCATCATGATATCATCATCATCATCATCATCTCATCATGATATCATCATCATCATCTCATCATGATATCATCATCATCATCTCATCATGTTATCATCATCATCATCTCATCATGATATCATCATCATCATCATCATCATCTCATCATGATATCATCATCATGATATCATCATCATCATCATCTCATCATGATATCATCATCATCATCTCATCATGATATCATCATCATCATCTCATCATGTTATCATCATCATCATCTCATCATGATATCATCATCATCATCATCATCATCATCATCTCATCATATCATCATCATGATATCATCATCATCATCTCATGATATCATCATCATGATATCATCATCATCATCTCATCATGTTATCATCATCATCATCTCATCATGATATCATCATCATCATCATCATCATCATCATCATCATCATCATCATCATCTCATCATGATATCATCATCATGATATCATCATCATCATCATCTCATCATATCATCATCATGATATCATCATCATCATCATCTCATGATATCATCATCATGATATCATCATCATCATCTCATCATCATGATATCATCATGATATCATCATCATCATCATCTCATCATGATATCATCATCATCATCTCATCATGATATCATCATCATCATCTCATCATGTTATCATCATCATCATCTCATCATGATATCATCATCATCATCATGATATCATCATCATCATCATCATCATCTCATCATGATATCATCATCATGATATCATCATCATCATCTCATCATCATGATATCATCATGATATCATCATCATCATCATCATCATCATCATCATCTCATCATGATATCATCATCATGATATCATCATCATCTCATCATGATATCTTCATCATCACATCATGATATCATCATCATAATATCATCATCATCTCATCATGTTATCATCATCATGATATCATCATCATCTTATCATGATATCATCATCATCATCATCTCATCATGATACCATCATCATCAGCTCATCATGATATCATCATCATCATCTCATCATGTTATCATCATCATCATCTCATCATGATATCATCATCATCATCATCATCATCATCATCATCTCATCATGATATCATCATCATGATATCATCATCATCATCATCATCTCATCATGATATCATCATCATCATCTCATCATGATATCATCATCATCATCTCATCATGTTATCATCATCATCATCATCTCATCATGATATCATCATCATCATCATCTCATCATGATATCATCATCATGATATCATCATCATCATCTCATCATGATATCATCATCATCATCGTCATCATCATCTCATCATGATATCATCATCATCATCTCATCATCATCATCTCATCATATCATCATCATGATATCATCATCATGATATCATCATCATCATCTCATCATCATGATATCATCATCATCATCTCATGATATCATCATCATGATATCATCATCATCATCTCATCATCATGATATCATCATGATATCATCATCATCATCATCATCATCATCATCATCATCATCATCATCATCTCATCATGATATCATCATCATGATATCATCATCATCATCATCATCTCATCATGATATCATCATCATCATCATCATCATCTCATCATGATATAATCATCATGATATCATCATCATCATCTCATCATGATATCATCATCATCATCATCATCTCATCATGATATCATCATCATGATATCATCATCATGATATCATCATCATCATCTCATCATATCATCATCATGATATCATCATCATCATCATCTCATGATATCATCATCATGATATCATCATCATCATCTCATCATCATGATATCATCATGATATCATCATCATCATCATCATCATCATCATCATCTCATCATGATATCATCATCATCATCATATCATGTTATCATCATCATCATCTCATCATCTCATCATGATATCATCATCATCATCTCATCATGATATCATCATCATGATATCATCATCATCATCTCATCATGATATCATCATCATCATCATCATCATCTCATCATGATATCATCATCATGATATCATCATCATCATCTCATCATCATCATCTCATCATATCATCATCATGATATCATCATCATCATCATCTCATGATATCATCATCATGATATCATCATCATCATCTCATCATCATGATATCATCATGATATCATCATCATCATCATCATCATCATCATCATCATCATCATCTCATCATGATATCATCATCATGATATCATCATCATCATCATCTCATCATGATATCATCATCATAATATCATCATCATCTCATCATGATATCATCATCATGATATCATCATCATCTTATCATGATATCATCATCATCATCATCATCATCATCATCATCTCATCATGATACCATCATCATCAGCTCATCATGATATCATCATCTCATCATGATATCATCATCATCATCATCATCATCTCATCATGATATCATCATCATCATCATCTCATCATGATATCATCATCACCATCATCTCATCATGATATCATCATCATCTCATCATGATATCATCATCATGATATCATCATCATCATCATCTCATCATGATATCATCATCATCATCATCTCATCATGATATCATCATCATTATCATCATCATCTCATCATTATATCATCATCATTATATCATCATCATCATCATCATCTCATCATGATATCATCATCATGATATCATCATCATCATCTCATCATGATATCATCATCATGATATCATCATCATGATATCATCATCATCATCTCATCATGATATCATCATCATCATCTCATCATGATATCATCATCATGATATCATCATCATCATCTCATCATGATATCATCATCATGATATCATCATCATTATCTTCATCATCTCAACATGATATCATCATCATGATATCATAATTATGATATCATCATCATCATCTCATCATGATATCATCATCATCATCATCATCATCATCATCATCATCATCATCATCATCATCTCATCATGATATCATCATCATCATCTCATCATGATATCATCATCATGATATCATCATCATCATCATCATCATCATCTCATCATGATATCATCATCATCATCTCATCATGATATCATCATCATGATATCATCATCATTATCTTCATCATCTCAACATGATATCATCATCATGATATCATAATCATGATATCATCATCATCTCATCATGATATCATCATCATCTCATCATGATATCATCATCATCATCATCATATCATCATGATATCATCATCATCTTATCACGATATCATCATCATCATCATCATCATCATCATCTCATCATGATATCATCATCATCATCTCATCATGATATCATCATCATGATATCATCATCATCTTATCATGATATCATCATCATCATCATCATCAACTCATCATGATACCATCATCATCATCTCATCATGATATCATCATCATGATATCATCATCATCATCTCATCATGATATCATCATCATCTTATCATGATATCATCATCATCATCATCATCATCATCTCATCATGATACCATCATCATCAGCTCATCACGATATCATCATCTCATCATGATATCATCATCATCATCATCATCATCTCATCATGATATCATCATCATCATCATCTCATCATGATATCATCATCACCATCATCTCATCATGATATCATCATCATCTCATCATGATATCATCATCATGATATCATCATCATCATCATCTCATCATGATATCATCATCATCATCATCATCTCATCATGATATCATCATCATTATCATCATCATCTCATCATTATATCATCATCATTATATCATCATCATCATCATCTCATCATGATATCATCATCATGATATCATCATCATCATCATCTCATCACGATATCATCATCATCAGCTCATCATGGTATCATCATCATCTCATCATGACATCATCATCATCTTATCATTATATCATCATCATCATCATCATCTCATCATGATTTCATCATCATGATATCATCATCATCATCTCATCATGATATCATCATCATCATCTCATCATTATATCATCATCATCATCATCATCATCATCTCATCATGATATCATCATCATCTCATCATGATATCATCATCATGATATCATCATCATCTCATCATGATATCATCATCATCTCATCATGATATCATCATCATCATCATCATCATCTCATCACGATATCATCATCATCAGCTCATCATGGTATCATCATCATCTCATCATGACATCATCATCATCTCATCATTATATCATCATCATCATCATAATCTCATCATGATTTCATCATCATGATATCATCATCATCATCTCATCATGATATCTTCATCATCATCTCATCATTATATCATCATCATCATCATCATCATCATCTCATCATGATATCATCATCATCTCATCATGATATCATCATCATCTCATCATGATATCATCATCATCTCATCATGATATCATCAGCATCATCATCATCATCATCATCATCATCATCATCATCATCATCTCATCATGATATCATCATCATCATCATCATCTCATCATGATATCATCATCATCATCATCTCATCATTATATCATCATCATCATCATCATCATCATCATCATCATCATCATCATCTCATCATGATATCATCATCATCTCATCATGATATCATCATCATGATATCATCATCATCTCATCATGATATCATCATCATCTCATCATGATATCATCATCATCATCATCTCATCACGATATCATCATCATCAGCTCATCATGGTATCATCATCATCTCATCATGACATCATCATCATCTCATCATTATATCATCATCATCATCATCATCTCATCATGATTTCATCATCATGATATCATCATCATCATCATCTCATCATGATATCATCATCATCATCTCATCATTATATCATCATCATCATCATCATCATCATCTCATCATGATATCATCATCATCTCATCATGATATCATCATCATCTCATCATGATATCATCAGCATCATCATCATCATCATCATCATCATCATCATCATCATCATCATCATCTCATCATGATATCATCATCATCTCATCATGATATCATCAGCATCATCATCATCATCATCATCTCATCATGATATCATCATCATCATCATCATCATCATCATCATCATCTCATCATGATATCATCATCATCATCATCATCATCATCATCTCATCATGATATCATCATCATCTCATCATGATATCATCATCATCATCTCATCATGATATCATAATCATCTCATCATGATATCATCATCATCATCATCTCATCATAATATCATCATCATCTCATCATGATATCATCATCATCATCATCATCATCTCATCATGATATCATCATCATCATCATCATCTCATCATGATATCATCATCATGATATCATCATCATCTCATCATGATATCATCATCATCATCATCATATCATCATGATATCATCATCATCTTATCACGATATCATCATCATCATCATCATCATCATCATCTCATCATGATATCATCATCATCATCTCATCATGATATCATCATCATGATATCATCATCATCTTATCATGATATCATCATCATCATCATCATCAACTCATCATGATACCATCATCATCATCTCATCATGATATCATCATCATGATATCATCATCATCATCTCATCATGATATCATCATCATCTTATCATGATATCATCATCATCATCATCATCATCTCATCATGATACCATCATCATCAGCTCATCACGATATCATCATCTCATCATGATATCATCATCATCATCATCATCATCATCATCATCTCATCATGATATCATCATCATCATCATCTCATCATGATATCATCATCACCATCATCTCATCATGATATCATCATCATCTCATCATGATATCATCATCATGATATCATCATCATCATCATCTCATCATGATATCATCATCATCATCATCATCTCATCATGATATCATCATCATTATCATCATCATCTCATCATTATATCATCATCATTATATCATCATCATCATCATCTCATCATGATATCATCATCATGATATCATCATCATCATCATCTCATCACGATATCATCATCATCAGCTCATCATGGTATCATCATCATCTCATCATGACATCATCATCATCTTATCATTATATCATCATCATCATCATCATCTCATCATGATTTCATCATCATGATATCATCATCATCATCTCATCATGATATCATCATCATCATCTCATCATTATATCATCATCATCATCATCATCATCTCATCATGATATCATCATCATCTCATCATGATATCATCATCATGATATCATCATCATCTCATCATGATATCATCATCATCTCATCATGATATCATCATCATCATCATCATCATCTCATCACGATATCATCATCATCAGCTCATCATGGTATCATCATCATCTCATCATGACATCATCATCATTTCATCATTATATCATCATCATCATCATCATCTCATCATGATTTCATCATCATGATATCATCATCATCATCTCATCATGATATCTTCATCATCATCTCATCATTATATCATCATCATCATCATCATCATCATCTCATCATGATATCATCATCATCTCATCATGATATCATCATCATCTCATCATGATATCATCATCATCTCATCATGATATCATCAGCATCATCATCATCATCATCATCATCATCATCTCATCATGATATCATCATCATCATCATCATCATCATCATCTCATCATGATATCATCATCATCATCATCTCATCATTATATCATCATCATCATCATCATCATCATCATCATCATCATCATCTCATCATGATATCATCATCATCTCATCATGATATCATCATCATGATATCATCATCATCTCATCATGATATCATCATCATCTCATCATGATATCATCATCATCATCATCTCATCACGATATCATCATCATCAGCTCATCATGGTATCATCATCATCTCATCATGACATCATCATCATCTCATCATTATATCATCATCATCATCATCATCTCATCATGATTTCATCATCATGATATCATCATCATCATCATCTCATCATGATATCATCATCATCATCTCATCATTATATCATCATCATCATCATCATCATCATCATCTCATCATGATATCATCATCATCTCATCATGATATCATCATCATCTCATCATGATATCATCAGCATCATCATCATCATCATCATCATCATCATCATCATCTCATCATGATATCATCATCATCTCATCATGATATCATCAGCATCATCATCATCATCATCATCTCATCATGATATCATCATCATCATCATCATCATCATCATCATCATCATCTCATCATGATATCATCATCATCATCATCATCATCATCATCTCATCATGATATCATCATCATCTCATCATGATATCATCATCATCATCTCATCATGATATCATAATCATCTCATCATGATATCATCATCATCATCATCTCATCATAATATCATCATCATCTCATCATGATATCATCATCATCATCATCATCATCTCATCATGATATCATCATCATCATCATCATCATCTCATCATGATATCATCATCATGATATCATCATCATCTCATCATGATATCATCATCATCATCATCATATCATCATGATATCATCATCATCTTATCACGATATCATCATCATCATCATCATCATCATCATCTCATCATGATATCATCATCATCATCTCATCATGATATCATCATCATGATATCATCATCATCTTATCATGATATCATCATCATCATCATCATCAACTCATCATGATACCATCATCATCATCTCATCATGATATCATCATCATGATATCATCATCATCATCTCATCATGATATCATCATCATCTTATCATGATATCATCATCATCATCATCATCATCTCATCATGATACCATCATCATCAGCTCATCACGATATCATCATCTCATCATGATATCATCATCATCATCATCATCATCATCATCATCTCATCATGATATCATCATCATCATCATCTCATCATGATATCATCATCACCATCATCTCATCATGATATCATCATCATCTCATCATGATATCATCATCATGATATCATCATCATCATCATCTCATCATGATATCATCATCATCATCATCATCTCATCATGATATCATCATCATTATCATCATCATCTCATCATTATATCATCATCATTATATCATCATCATCATCATCATCTCATCATGATATCATCATCATGATATCATCATCATCATCATCTCATCACGATATCATCATCATCAGCTCATCATGGTATCATCATCATCTCATCATGACATCATCATCATCTTATCATTATATCATCATCATCATCATCATCATCTCATCATGATTTCATCATCATGATATCATCATCATCATCTCATCATGATATCATCATCATCATCTCATCATTATATCATCATCATCATCATCATCATCTCATCATGATATCATCATCATCTCATCATGATATCATCATCATGATATCATCATCATCTCATCATGATATCATCATCATCTCATCATGATATCATCATCATCATCATCATCATCTCATCACGATATCATCATCATCAGCTCATCATGGTATCATCATCATCTCATCATGACATCATCATCATCTCATCATTATATCATCATCATCATCATCATCTCATCATGATTTCATCATCATGATATCATCATCATCATCTCATCATGATATCTTCATCATCATCTCATCATTATATCATCATCATCATCATCATCATCATCTCATCATGATATCATCATCATCTCATCATGATATCATCATCATCTCATCATGATATCATCATCATCTCATCATGATATCATCAGCATCATCATCATCATCATCATCATCATCATCATCATCATCTCATCATGATATCATCATCATCATCATCATCTCATCATGATATCATCATCATCATCATCTCATCATTATATCATCATCATCATCATCATCATCATCATCTCATCATGATATCATCATCATCTCATCATGATATCATCATCATGATATCATCATCATCTCATCATGATATCATCATCATCTCATCATGATATCATCATCATCATCATCATCTCATCACGATATCATCATCAGCTCATCATGGTATCATCATCATCTCATCATGACATCATCATCATCTCATCATTATATCATCATCATCATCATCATCTCATCATGATTTCATCATCATGATATCATCATCATCATCTCATCATGATATCATCATCATCATCTCATCATTATATCATCATCATCATCATCATCTCATCATGATATCATCATCATCTCATCATGATATCATCATCATCTCATCATGATATCATCAGCATCATCATCATCATCATCATCATCATCATCATCATCATCATCATCATCATCATCTCATCATGATATCATCATCATCTCATCATGATATCATCAGCATCATCATCATCATCATCATCTCATCATGATATCATCATCATCATCATCATCATCATCATCTCATCATGATATCATCATCATCATCATCATCATCATCATCTCATCATGATATCATCATCATCTCATCATGATATCATCATCATCATCTCATCATGATATCATCATCATCTCATCATGATATCATCATCATCATCATCTCATCATAATATCATCATCATCTCATCATGATATCATCATCATCATCATCATCATCTCATCATGATATCATCATCATCATCTCATCATGATATCATCATCATCATCTCATCATGTTATCATCATCATCATCTCATCATGATATCATCATCATCATCATCATCATCTCATCATGATATCATCATCATGATATCATCATCATCATCATCTCATCATGATATCATCATCATCATCTCATCATGATATCATCATCATCATCTCATCATGTTATCATCATCATCATCTCATCATGATATCATCATCATCATCATCATCATCATCATGATATCATCATCATGATATCATCATCATCATCTCATCATGATATCATCATCATCATCATCATCATCATCTCATCATGATATCATCATCATGATATCATCATCATCATCTCATCATATCATCATCATGATATCATCATCATCATCTCATGATATCATCATCATGATATCATCATCATCATCATCTCATCATGTTATCATCATCATCATCTCATCATGATATCATCATCATCATCATCATCTCATCATGATATCATCATCATGATATCATCATCATCATCTCATCATATCATCATCATGATATCATCATCATCATCATCTCATGATATCATCATCATGTTATCATCATCATCATCTCATCATCATGATATCATCATGATATCATCATCATCATCATCATCTCATCATGATATCATCATCATCATCTCATCATGATATCATCATCATCATCTCATCATGTTATCATCATCATCATCTCATCATGATATCATCATCATCATCATCATCATCATCTCATCATGATATCATCATCATGATATCATCATCATCATCTCATCATCATGATATCATCATCATCATCATCATCATCATCATCATCTCATCATGATATCATCATCATGATATCATCATCATCTCATCATGATATCTTCATCATCACATCATGATATCATCATCATAATATCATCATCATCTCATCATGATATCATCATCATGATATCATCATCATCTTATCATGATATCATCATCATCATCATCTCATCATGATACCATCATCATCAGCTCATCATGATATCATCATCTCATCATGATATCATCATCATCATCATCATCTCATCATGATATCATCATCATCATCTCATCATGATATCATCATCATCATCTCATCATGTTATCATCATCATCATCTCATCATGATATCATCATCATCATCATCATCATCTCATCATGATATCATCATCATGATATCATCATTGTAACGGATCGCCTGGCACCCCGACTGGGTACCTCCGTTGAAGGATGCTCCTAGCGCTTCCTGAGGACTCCAAGCCCTCTGGCAGACACCACAATCACTGAACCGGAGAAACAAATAAATCCTCCCAAGCATATGAATGCTGTAGACAGTTGAATAGGAACCATACGAATAGGTTTACTCTCCTAGCAGTCAAACTGGAACAGCATACAATAAATCCTTCCCCTCACTTCACTTTGAGGGTTAAAACAGGAACTCTTTAATGATACAGAAACACAGAATATATACAGTTGAACATCTTGACAAACCAGATTAGACCAAGGAACTATAACAGGATTATAATTTAACCTAAGGACATACAAAGGGAAATCCTGCCTCACACCTTTCAGGATACAAAGGTGCCCAGCTCAGATACACACAGGAAACTAAATGACTTACATAAGACAATGGGAGAGGTGACAAAAACAGGGATTAAAGATAGGATCCAATCTTAACTTGGGGAAAACACAGTGAATAGGACAAAGACTTGGATCCTAGTAATTACAGTACATTCCTCTGCTTGGGAGATAATTGAGTTAACCTTTGTATCAGCTCAATTATCTCCAAGCTAAAATATACAGGTTCTATACAATATTAATAACTTTCATAACTCCAAAACCATACATCACATTCACATAAAATTACATATTCACAATCAATCCATTCAGGGGAACAACATATTCAAAAATGGCACAAATCAGACAAGGGGTTCAAAAGTTAGTAAAAAGTCCTTTGTGACTAAATGAAGCATGGCTTTCTGGCCCAAACCAGTTTCAGAGTCTTCTATCCTGGAGATAAGTAATTCAATTATCTCCCAGGACAGACACAAGACTCCATTAAGCACATGGTTGCAAAAAGACACAAAACACTTTAAAATACATAAAGTCACATTTTACACATAACACACAGACATTTCACATATCCCCAGATAGCTCAGGTCTGAGCGCACATTATTAAGTGAATGGCGCTCGGACCACACAAATACAGTTTAATCGCCATGGAGCCAAAGTCTTTACAGTCAGTTTCATACGAATGGGCTCCATGGGATTCCTATCTGGGGTATAACACATTCACATAAAGTCTGGTCCATAGTCCAAAGGCAAGAGGCGGGCAAGCAGCCCCCTCCAAGGACACGTGGCGAGGCCGGTTTCGCCACATTTCTCCCCTTTACCATCCAGACTAACAGGGTATCTGACCTCCTGCCGGTCAGTGCCCTGGTTAGTCCAGCAACCCACCCACGAAGCACAAACAGCAATAAAGCCCACCCACAATAACTGGTTACTACACCTGGATAAAATAGCAACTTGTCCATGTCCAGGTGCCTCACCACGGCTGTGCGGGGGGCTGGTAGACTGCCTTGGTGGGTTGCTGAGTGGGCAGAGACCAGCGGTACTCTGCCCGGGTGCCAGCACTACCACTGAAGTAGCCTGGTTGGAGCCTGGTTGTGGGAGGGGGAGACCGACTGTCTCCCCTCTGGATACACTGCTCTGTGGCTGGGGGACAGGACTGACCGTCCCTACCCCTGGTGCTGCAAGTGCAGAGACTACAGTCCCATCTGCATAGTTGCGGGGCTTAACATCTCCCCTTGGTGGGTTAGGCTGCCGCTGGAGAGAGGGTGTAACAAGCTCCTCTCTCTGAACTGTAGACTGCCGCTGGGGAGAGGGGGTAACCTGCTCCTCTCCCTGACCCTCTCTTTGCTGGTGGAGAGGGGGACCAACTGTCTCCCCTTTCAATATTTGGTCCTGCGGCTGGGGTGCGAGACAGACGGTCTCTGCTTCCTGGGGTACACACTGCCGCTGGGGAGGAAGGACGGCACCTTCGGCTCCCTGGGACTCACACTGCCGCTGGAGATCTGGGCCGACCGCCCAGCATCCCTGTAGGGCCGGTAGAGAGACCGCCATCCCATCTCCACCTGCCATCTGTGGGTCTTCCCAGGACCAGTCTGGGAGGTCCCTCAACATTTGCGAGTAAGGACCACCTGCTTCCGCACCTGGCAACTCCGGCTGCTGCTGTGGATCTGGGCCAGTCCCATCTCCACCTGCCTGTTGTGGTTCCTCACAGGACCAGTCTATGAGGACCCCTACTTCGGGTTCCTGTGGCCGCCTCAGGGCGAGACGGCTAGCCTCCTCGGATGCAGCCTCTACTCGGCTGCTGTAACACTCCTTCCGCTGAGCATACTCTCTCTCTTTCGCCAGACGGAATTCTCGGGCCAGCCTTGTGTTTCGCTCGGCCGTGACCTGGTTCCAGATCACCCGGCGTACCTCCATGGGTAAATCATCCCCATACTGGGCCACTCGCTGCCTCACCTCGGCCATCCAATCATCGCCAGAGCATTCCATACTTGTCTGCTCCAAGTCGCTGGATACCTCTGCTCCCAGGGGCGCTGCACGTGTGCTAGCGTTGCCCTCAATTTGTAACTCCAAACGAACTGTGTCTCTGAGCTGCTTTACCTCGCACTAGGACGCCATCCCACCGCTGCCACCAATGTAACGGATCGCCTGGCACCCCGACTGGGTACCTCCGTTGAAGGATGCTCCTAGCGCTTCCTGAGGACTCCAAGCCCTCTGGCAGACACCACAATCACTGAACCGGAGAAACAAATAAATCCTCCCAAGCATATGAATGCTGTAGACAGTTGAATAGGAACCATACGAATAGGTTTACTCTCCTAGCAGTCAAACTGGAACAGCATACAATAAATCCTTCCCCTCACTTCACTTTGAGGGTTAAAACAGGAACTCTTTAATGATACAGAAACACAGAATATATACAGTTGAACATCTTGACAAACCAGATTAGACCAAGGAACTATAACAGGATTATAATTTAACCTAAGGACATACAAAGGGAAATCCTGCCTCACACCTTTCAGGATACAAAGGTGCCCAGCTCAGATACACACAGGAAACTAAATGACTTACATAAGACAATGGGAGAGGTGACAAAAACAGGGATTAAAGATAGGATCCAATCTTAACTTGGGGAAAACACAGTGAATAGGACAAAGACTTGGATCCTAGTAATTACAGTACATTCCTCTGCTTGGGAGATAATTGAGTTAACCTTTGTATCAGCTCAATTATCTCCAAGCTAAAATATACAGGTTCTATACAATATTAATAACTTTCATAACTCCAAAACCATACATCACATTCACATAAAATTACATATTCACAATCAATCCATTCAGGGGAACAACATATTCAAAAATGGCACAAATCAGACAAGGGGTTCAAAAGTT
>JAYKOZ010000093.1:2180000-2187500 GCA_036172795.1 Pelodytes ibericus
TCATGATATCATCATCATCATCATCTCATCACGATATCATCATCATCAGCTCATCATGGTATCATCATCATCTCATCATGACATCATCATCATCTCATCATTATATCATCATCATCATCATCTCATCATGATATCATCATCATGATATCATCATCATCATCATCATATCATCATGATATCATCATCATCATCATCTCATCATTATATCATCATCATAATCATTATCATCATCATCATCTCATCATGATATCATCATCATCTCATCATGATATCATCATCATGATATCATCATCATCTCATCATGATATCATCATCATCTCATCATGATATCATCATCATCATCATCATCATCATCATCATCATCATCATCATCATCATCATCATCTCATCATGATATCATCATCATCTCATCATGATATCATCAGCATCATCATCATCATCATCATCATCTCATCATGATATCATCATCATCATCATCATCATCATCATCATCATCATCTCATCATGATATCATCATCATCATCATCATCATCATCATCATCTCATCATGATATCATCATCATCTCATCATCATCATCATCATCATCTCATCATAATATCATCATCATCTCATCATGATATCATCATCATCATCATCTCATCATGATATCATCATCTCATCATGATCATCTCATCATGATATCATCATCATCTCATCATGTTATCATCATCATCATCTCATCATGATATCATCATCATCATCATCATCTCATCATGATATCATCATCATGATATCATCATCATCATCTCATCATCATGATATCATCATCATCATCTCATGATATCATCATCATCTCATCATGTTATCATCATCATCATCTCATCATGATATCATCATCATCATCATCATCATCATCTCATCATGATATCATCATCATGATATCATCATCATCATCTCATCATATCATCATCATGATATCATCATCATCATCATCTCATGATATCATCATCATGATATCATCATCATCATCTCATCATCATGAAATCATCATCATCATCATCTCATCATGATATCATCATCATCATTATCATCATCATCATCATCATCATCATCTCATCATGATATCATCATCATCTCATCATTATATCATCATCATCATCATCATCTCATCATGATATCATCATCATCTCATCATGATATCATCATGATATCATCATTATCATCTCATCATGATATCATCATCATCATCATCATCATCATCTCATCATGATATCATCATCATCTCATCATGATATCATCATCTCATCATCATCATCATCTCATCATGATATCATCATCACCATCATCTCATCATGATATCATCATCATCTCATCATGATATCATCATCATGATATCATCATCATCATCATCTCATCATGATATCATCATCATCATCATCTCATCATGATATCATCATCATTATCATCATCATCTCATCATTATATCATCATCATTATATCATCATCATCATCATCATCTCATCATGATATCATCATCATGATATCATCATCATCATCATCTCATCACGATATCATCATCATCAGCTCATCATGGTATCATCATCATCTCATCATGACATCATCATCATCTCATCATTATATCATCATCATCATCATCTCATCATGATATCATCATCATCTCATCATGATATCATCATCATCTCATCATGATATCATCATCATCATCATCTCATCATTATATCATCATCATCATCATCATCATCATCATCATCATCATCATCTCATCATGATATCATCATCATCTCATCATGATATCATCATCATCTCATCATGATATCATCATCATCTCATCATGATATCATCAGCATCATCATCATCATCATCATCATCATCATCTCATCATGATATCATCATCATCTCATCATGATATCATCAGCATCATCATCATCATCATCATCATCTCATCATGATATCATCATCATCTCATCATGATATCATCATCATCTCATCATGATATCATCATCATCTCATCATGATATCATCAGCATCATCATCATCATCATCATCATCATCATCTCATCATGATATCATCATCATCTCATCATGATATCATCAGCATCATCATCATCATCATCATCATCTCATCATGATATCATCATCATCATCATCATCTCATCATGATATCATCATCATCTCATCATGATATCATCATCATCATCATCTCATCATGATATCATCATCATCTCATCATGATATCATCAGCATCATCATCATCATCATCATCTCATCATGATATCATCATCATCATCATCATCATCATCATCATCATCATCATCATCTCATCATGATATCATCATCATCATCATCTCATCATTATATCATCATCATCATCATCATCATCTCATCATGATATCATCATCATCTCATCATGATATCATCATCATGATATCATCATCATCTCATCATGATATCATCATCATCTCATCATGATATCATCATCATCATCATCTCATCACGATATCATCATCATCAGCTCATCATGGTATCATCATCATCTCATCATGACATCATCATCATCTCATCATTATATCATCATCATCATCATCATCTCATTATGATATCATCATCATCATCTCATCATTATATCATCATCATCATCATCATCATCATCATCATCATCTCATCATGATATCATCATCATCATCATCATCTCATCATTATATCATCATCATCATCATCATCATCTCATCATGATATCATCATCATCTCATCATGATATCATCATCATCATCATCATCTCATCATGATATCATCATCATCATCATCTCATCATTATATCATCATCATCATCATCATCATCATCTCATCATGATATCATCATCATCTCATCATGATATCTTCATCATGATATCATCATCATCTCATCATGATATCATCATCATCTCATCATGATATCATCATCATCATCATCTCATCACGATATCATCATCATCAGCTCATCATGGTATCATCATCATCTCATCATTATATCATCATCATCATCATCATCTCATCATGATTTCATCATCATGATATCATCATCATCATCTCATCATGATATCATCATCATCATCTCATCATTATATCATCATCATCATCATCATCATCTCATCATGATATCATCATCATCTCATCATGATATCATCATCATCTCATCATGATATCATCATCATCTCATCATGATATCATCAGCATCATCATCATCATCATCATCATCATCATCATCATCTCATCATGATATCATCATCATCTCATCATGATATCATCAGCATCATCATCATCATCATCATCATCTCATCATGATATCATCATCATCATCATCATCTCATCATGATATCATCATCATCATCATCATCATCATCATCATCATCATCTCATCATGATATCATCATCATCTCATCATGATATCATCATCATCATCTCATCATGATATCATCATCATCTCATCATGATATCATCATCATCATCATCTCATCATAATATCATCATCATCTCATCATGATATCATCATCATCATCATCATCATCATCATCTCATCATGATATCATCATCATCATCTCATCATGATATCATCATCATCATCATCTCATCATGTTATCATCATCATCATCTCATCATGATATCATCATCATCATCATCATCATCATCTCATCATGATATCATCATCATGATATCATCATCATCATCATCTCATCATGATATCATCATCATCATCTCATCATGATATCATCATCATCATCTCATCATGTTATCATCATCATCTCATCATGATATCATCATCATCATCATCATCATCATCTCATCATGATATCATCATCATCATCATCATCATCATCATCATCTCATCATGATATCATCATCATCTCATCATGATATCATCATCATCATCTCATCATGATATCATCATCATCTCATCATGATATCATCATCATCATCATCTCATCATAATATCATCATCATCTCATCATGATATCATCATCATCATCATCATCATCATCATCTCATCATGATATCATCATCATCATCTCATCATGATATCATCATCATCATCATCTCATCATGTTATCATCATCATCATCTCATCATGATATCATCATCATCATCATCATCATCATCTCATCATGATATCATCATCATGATATCATCATCATCATCATCTCATCATGATATCATCATCATCATCTCATCATGATATCATCATCATCATCTCATCATGTTATCATCATCATCTCATCATGATATCATCATCATCATCATCATCATCATCTCATCATGATATCATCATCATGATATCATCATCATCATCTCATCATATCATCATCATGATATCATCATCATCATCTCATGATATCATCATCATGATATCATCATCATCATCATCATCTCATCATGTTATCATCATCATCATCTCATCATGATATCATCATCATCATCATCATCATCATCATCTCATCATGATATCATCATCATGATATCATCATCATCATCTCATCATATCATCATCATGATATCATCATCATCATCATCTCATGATATCATCATCATGATATCATCATCATCATCTCATCATCATGATATCATCATGATATCATCATCATCATCATCATCATCTCATCATGATATCATCATCATCATCTCATCATGATATCATCATCATCATCTCATCATGTTATCATCATCATCATCTCATCATGATATCATCATCATCATCATCATCTCATCATGATATCATCATCATGATATCATCATCATCATCTCATCATCATGATATCATCATGATATCATCATCATCATCATCATCATCATCATCATCATCATCATCATCATCTCATCATGATATCATCATCATGATATCATCATCATCTCATCATGATATCTTCATCATCACATCATGATATCATCATCATAATATCATCATCATCTCATCATGATATCATCATCATGATATCATCATCATCTTATCATGATATCATCATCATCATCATCATCATCTCATCATGATACCATCATCATCAGCTCATCATGATATCATCATCTCATCATGATATCATCATCATCATCATCATCATCATCATCTCATCATGATATCATCATCATCATCTCATCATGATATCATCATCATCATCTCATCATGTTATCATCATCATCATCTCATCATGATATCATCATCATCATCATCATCATCTCATCATGATATCATCATCATGATATCATCATCATCATCATCTCATCATGATATCATCATCATCATCTCATCATGATATCATCATCATCATCTCATCATGTTATCATCATCATCATCTCATCATGATATCATCATCATCATCATCATCATCTCATCATGATATCATCATCATCATCATCATCATCTCATCATGATATCATCATCATCATCTCATCATCATCATCATCTCATCATATCATCATCATGATATCATCATCATCATCATCTCATGATATCATCATCATGATATCATCATCATCATCTCATCATCATGATATCATCATGACATCATCATCATCATCATCATCATCATCATCATCATCATCTCATCATGATATCATCATCATGATATCATCATCATCATCATCTCATCATGATATCATCATCATCATCTCATCATGATATCATCATCATGATATCATCATCATCATCTCATCATGATATCATCATCATCATCATCATCATCTCATCATGATATCATCATCATGATATCATCATCATGATATCATCATCATGATATCATCATCATCATCTCATCATATCATCATCATGATATCATCATCATCATCATCATCTCATGATATCATCATCATGATATCATCATCATCATCTCATCATCATGATATCATCATGATATCATCATCATCATCATCATCATCATCATCATCTCATCATGATATCATCATCATCATCTCATCATGTTATCATCATCATCATCTCATCATGATATCATCATCATCATCATCATCTCATCATGATATCATCATCATGATATCATCATCATCATCTCATCATGATATCATCATCATCATCATCATCATCATCATCTCATCATGATATCATCATCATCATCATGATATCATCATCATCATCTCATCATCATCATATCATCATCATGATATCATCATCATCATCATCTCATGATATCATCATCATGATATCATCATCATCATCTCATCATCATGATATCATCATGATATCATCATCATCATCATCATCATCATCATCATCATCATCTCATCATGATATCATCATCATGATATCATCATCATCATCATCTCATCATGATATCATCATCATAATATCATCATCATCTCATCATGATATCATCATCATGATATCATCATCATCTTATCATGATATCATCATCATCATCATCATCTCATCATGATACCATCATCATCAGCTCATCATGATATCATCATCTCATCATGATATCATCATCATCATCATCATCATCATCATCTCATCATGATATCATCATCATCATCATCTCATCATGATATCATCATCACCATCATCTCATCATGATATCATCATCATCTCATCATGATATCATCATCATGATATCATCATCATGATATCATCATCATCATCTCATCATGATATCATCATCATCATCATCATCATCTCATCATGATATCATCATCATTATCATCATCATCTCATCATTATATCATCATCATTATATCATCATCATCATCATCATCTCATCATGATATCATCATCATGATATCATCATCATCATCATCTCATCACGATATCATCATCATCAGCTCATCATGGTATCATCATCATCATCATCATCATCATCATCATCATCATCATCTCATCATGATATCATCATCATCATCATCTCATCATGATATCATCATCATGATATCATCATCATGATATCATCATCATGATATCATTATCATGATATCATCATCATTATCATCATCATCATCATCATCTCATCATGATATCATCATCATCATCTCATCATGATATCATCATCTTCATCATCATCTCATCATGATATCATCATCATCTCATCATGATATCATCATCATAATATCATCATCATTATCATCATCATCATCATCATCTCATCTTGATATCATCATCATGATATCATCATCATCATCATCATCTCATCTTGATATCATCATGATATCATCATGATATCATCATCATCATCATCATCATCATCATCTCATCATGATATCATCATCATCATCATCATCATCATCATCATCATCATCATCATCATCTCATTATGATATCATCATCATCATCATCATCATCATCATCATCTCATCATGATATCATCATCATCTCATCATGATATCATCATCATCATCATCATCATCTCATCATGATATCATCAGCATCATCATCATCATCTCATCATGATATCATCATCATCTCATCATGATATCATCATCATCATCATCATCATCATCTCATCATGATATCATCATCATCATCATCT
>JAYKOZ010000093.1:2215000-2220000 GCA_036172795.1 Pelodytes ibericus
CGTTCGTTTTAAAGACTTTCGGCTTATAGAATACTATTGGCATTCTATAAACCTAACTAGAGTCCCTCCTCATTCATAAGAATTTCTTATGAATGGGGACTCGACTCTAGTTCGGTTTATAGAAAGCCAATAGTATTCTATAAGCCGAAAGTCTTTAAAACGAACAACGTTCGGTTTATAGAATACATGTAATGCTATTGCTAAACTATAAACCGAACGACTTTCGGTTTATAGAATAGCCATAGGATTACATGTAGTACATAAGCCGAAAGTCTATAAACCGAAAGTCGTTCGGTTTATAGGCTGTCGGCATTTAACTATACAGAGACAGAGTCTCCATTCATAAAATTATGAATGGAGACTTTGTCTCCGTGTAGTAAAATGCCGAAAGTCTATAAACCGAACGATCGGTTTATAGACTTTCGGCTTATGTAATACATGTAATCCTATGGCTATTCTATAAACCGAAAGTTCGGTTTATAGAATAGCAATAGGAATACATGTATTCCATAAGCCGACAGCCTATAAACCGGACGTTCGGTTTATAGGCTGTGGGCATTTTACTACACGGAGACAAAGTCTCCATTCATAATTTTATGAATGGAGACTCTGTCTCTGTATAGTTAAATGCCGGCTTTTAACTATACGGAGACAAAGTCTCCATTTATAATTTTATGAATGGAGACTCTGTCTCCGTATAGTTAAATGCCCACAGCCTATAAACCGAACGTTCGGTTTATAGGCTGTGGGCATTTAACTATACGGAGACAAAGTCTCCATTCATAATTTTATGAATGGAGACTCTGTCTCTGTATAGTTAAATGCCGGCTTTTAACTATACGGAGACAAAGTCTCCATTTATAATTTTATGAATGGAGACTCTGTCTCCGTATAGTTAAATGCCCACAGCCTATAAACCGAACGTTCGGTTTATAGGCTGTGGGCATTTAACTATACGGAGACAAAGTCTCCATTCATAATTTTATGAATGGAGACTCTGTCTCCGTATAGTTAAATGCTATTGTATTCTATAAACCGACTCTATTTCGGCTTATAGAATGCAATAGTACTACGAATGGACGAATGAACGAATGATTTTCCTTTATTAACCATTCGTTCATCCGGCTTTAGTTAGCTTAGCATTTTCGTTCTTCGTTTTTCGGGCGAATGGACGAAAATGCAATTTTCGGACGAAAATGCATTCGTCCGAAAACGAATGCACATGTCTAGTATATATTCACATGTAAATTGCTTTTTAAATAAAAAATTATGATATAAAAAAATCTTGTTTTTATTTCCTTTTATGTGACAATGCTGCCTCTCTCTTTCCCTTGCCCCCAGATTTGTCGCTCTCCCCCCCTTAGTGTTGTCTCTCTCTCACCCTCCCTTTGGCTACCCCCTCGCTCCCCTTGTGTCTGTCTCTTCCCCCCTTCCCTCCCCTTGTTTCTCTCTGCCCCCCCCCCCTTGTTATTCTGTCCCCCCCTCACCTGTTTCTTGCTCCCTGGTGGCTAGTGGGGGCAGCCGGGGGATGTATGCACTATACATAATAGACGGAAGTGTCGGGCAGCATGGAGGTTGTCTGCACGATTCGTGCAGACATCCCCCAGCTGCCCGATTCTCCCTGGTGGCTAGCGAGGGAGCGGAGGATGTCTGCGCGATGAGCGAGACCTCTCCTGCTGCCGCCCGGCATGACCGCCGGGACTTCTATGATGAAGCTGGGTACTTCCGGCTTCCTCATAAAAGTCCTGGCTGTCGTTCCGGGCGGCAGCAGGGGAGGTCTCGCTCATCGCGCAGACATCCACCGCTGCCTCGCTAGCCACCAGGGAGAATCGGGCAGCTGGGGGATGTCTGCACGAATCGTGCAGACAACCTCCATGCTGCCCGACACTTCCGTCTATTATGTATAGTGCATACATCCCCCGGCTGCCCCCACTAGCCACCAGGGAGCAAGAAACAGGTGAGGGGGGGACAGAATAACAAGGGGGGGGGCAGAGAGAAACAAGGGGAGGGAAGGGGGGAAGAGACAGACACAAGGGGAGCGAGGGGGGAGCCAAAGGGAGGGTGAGAGAGAGACAACACTAAGGGGGGGAGAGCGACAAATCTGGGGGCAAGGGAAAGAGAGAGGCAGCTTTGTCACATAAAAGGAAATAAAAACAAGATTTTATTTATATCATAATTTTTTATTAAAAAAGCAATTTACATGTGAATATATACTAGACATGTGCATTCGTTTTCGGACGAATGCATTTTCGTCCGAAAATTGCATTTTCGTCCATTCGCCCGAAAAACGAAGAACGAAAATGCTAAGCTAACTAAATCGAATGAACGAATAGTTAATAAAGGAAAATCATTCGTTCATTCGTCCATTCGTAGTACTATTGCATTCTATAAGCCGAAATAGAGTCGGTTTATAGAATACAATAGCATTTAACTATACGGAGACAGAGTCTCCATTCATAAATTTATGAATGGAGACAAACGTATAGTTAAAAGCCGACAGCCTATAAACCGAACGTTCGGTTTATAGGCTGTGGGCATTTAACTATACGGAGACAGAGTCTCCATTCATAAAATTATAAATGGAGACTTTGTCTCCGTATAGTTAAAAGCCGGTGTTCTGACAAATTTCTGGAGCAAATTCTCCTGCGCAATCGCAGGAGAATTTGCTCACTGCGCATGCGCATAAAGTTACAGCTGATAACTCAGCTGTAACTTTGTGACCACCGTGCATGAGACAGCTGCGCAACCCACCTCCCGCCCCCTCACACCCGCCGCACACCCCTTCTTACCAGATCATCGACCACAGCGATACACAGCGCATGCGCACGCCTATCCAGCCGTTTGGGAATGCGCGCGTCCGTTGTTGTGTTCTTAAGGTGGTAAGTAACACGGGGCGTCGGGACATAAGGGGGCAAGCATCCTGGTGAGGGCTGCCTCATCTTGATGGGATTTGTGATCCTCCTGCTGTATTATTGATGCAGCAGGAGGATCACAAATCCCATCAAGATGAGGCAGCCCTCACCAGGATGCTTGCCCCCTTATGTCCCGACGCCCCATGTTACTTACCACCTTAAGAACACAACAACGGACGCGCACATTCCCAAACGGCTGGATAGGCGTGCGCATGCGCTGTGTATCGCTGTGGTCGATGATCTGGTAAGAAGGGGTGTGCAGGGGGTGTGAGGGGGCGGGAGGTGGGTTGCGCAGCTGTCTCATGCGCGGTGGTCACAAAGTTACAGCTGAGTTATCAGCTGTAACTTTATGCGCATGCGCAGTGAGCAAATTCTCCTGCGATTGCGCAGGAGAATTTGCTCCAGAAATTTGTCAGAACACCGGCATTTAACTATACGGAGACAGAGTCTCCATTCATAAAATTATAAATGGAGACTTTGGCTCCGTATAGTTAAAAGCCGGCATTTAACTATACGGAGACAGAGTCTCCATTCATAAAATTATGAATGGAGACTTTGTCTCCGTGTAGTAAAATGCCCACAGCCTATAAACCGAACGTTCGGTTTATAGGCTGTCGGCTTATGGAATACATGTATTCCTATTGCTATTCTATAAACCGAACGTTCGGTTTATAGAATAGCCATAGGATTACATGTATTATATAAGCCGAAAGTCTATAAACGGATCGTTCGGTTTATAGGCTTTCGGCATTTTACTACACGGAGACAAAGTCTCCATTCATAATTTTATTATTTATTATATACATTATAACATATTATTTATTATATACATGTATTCCATAAGCCGACAGCCTATAAACCGAACGTTCGGTTTATAGGCTGTCGGCATTTTACTACACGGAGACAAAGTCTCCATTCATAATTTTATGAATGGAGACTCTGTCTCCGTGTAGTAAAATGCCGACAGCCTATAAACCGAACGTTCGGTTTATAGGCTGTCGGCTTATGGAATACATGTATTCCTATTGCTATTCTATAAACCGAACGACTTTCGGTTTATAGAATAGCAATAGGAATACATGTATTCCATAAGCCGACAGCCTATAAACCGAACGTTCGGTTTATAGGCTGTCGGCATTTTACTACACGGAGACAGAGTCTCCATTCATAAAATTATGAATGGAGACTTTGTCTCCGTGTAGTAAAATGCCCACAGCCTATAAACCGAACGTTCGGTTTATAGGCTGTCGGCATTTTACTACACGGAGACAAAGTCTCCATTCATAATTTTATGAATGGAGACTCTGTCTCTGTATAGTTAAATGCCGACAGCCTATAAACCGAACGACTTTCGGTTTATAGACTTTCGGCTTATGTAATACATGTAAACCTATGGCTATTCTATAAACCGAAAGTCGTTCGGTTTATAGAATAGCAATAGGATTACATGTATTCCATAAGCCGAAAGTCTATAAACCGAAAGTCGTTCGGTTTATAGACTTTCGGCTTATAGAATACAAGTAATACTATTGCCTTTCTATGAACCGAACGAGAGCCCCATTCATAAGAATTTCTTATGAATGGGGCTCTCGTTCGGTTTATAGAAAGCCAATAGTATTACATTGTATTCTATAAAACGAACGAAAAAAATTAACGAAACGAAAATAATGAACGAATTTCGTCTGAAACGAATGCACTAATGAACGAAATTCGTTTTAGACGAAATAAATAACATTTTCGTCCGAATGGACGAAAACGAAACGAAAATTTTAGTTTTGCACATGTCTAATCATCATGATATCATCATCATCATCATCTCATGATATCATCATCATGATATCATCATCATCATCTCATCATCATGAAATCATCATCATCATCTCATCATGATATCATCATCATCATTATCATCATCATCATCATCATCATCTCATCATGATATCATCATCATCTCATCATTATATCATCATCATCATCATCTCATCATGATATCATCATCATCTCATCATGATATCATCATGATATCATCATGATATCATCATGATATCATCATTATCATCTCATCATGATATCATCATCATCATCATC
>JAYKOZ010000093.1:2235000-2250000 GCA_036172795.1 Pelodytes ibericus
ATGATATCATCATCATGATATCATCATCATTATCATCATCATCATCATCTCATCATGATATCATCATCATCATCTCATCATGATATCATCATCATCATCATCATCATCTCATCATGATATCATCATCTCATCATGATATCATCATCATGATATCATCATCATTATCATCATCATTATCATCATGATATCATCATCATGATATCATCATCATCATCATCTCATCATGATATCATCATCATCTCATCATGATATCATCATCATCTCATCATGATATCATCATCATCTCATCATGATATCATCATCATAATATCATCATCATTATCATCATCATCATCATCTCATCTTGATATCATCATCATGATATCATCATCATCATCATCATCATCTCATCATGATATCGTCATCATCATCATCTCATCATGATATCATCATCATTATCATCATCATTATCATCATCATATCATCATGATATCATCATCATCATCATCATCATCATCATCTCAACATGATATCATCATCATCATCATCATCATCATCATCATCATCTCATCATGATATCATCATCATCTCATCATGATATCATCATCATCATCATCATCATCATCATCTCATCATGATATCATCATCATCATCATCATCATCATCATCTCATCATGATATCATCATCATCACATCATTATATCATCATCATCATCATCATCATCATCATCATCTCATCATGATATCATCATCATCTCATCATGATGTCATCATCATCTCATCACGATATCATCATCATCAGCTCATCATGGTATCATCATCATCTCATCATGATATCATCATCATCTCATCATTATATCATCATCATCATCATCATCTCATCATGATATCATCATCATCTCATCATGATATCATCATCATCATCCTCATCATCATCTCATCATGATATCATCATCATCATCATCATCATCTCATCATGATATCATCATCATCATCATCTCATCATGTTATCATCATCATCATCATCTCACCATGATATCATCATCATCATCATCTCATCATGATATCATCATCATCATCATCATCATCTCATCATGATATCATCATCATCATCATCTCATCATGTTATCATCATCATCATCATCTCACCATGATATCATCATCATCATCATCTCATCATGTTATCATCATCATCATCTCACCATGATATCATCATCATCATCATATCATCATGATATCATCATCATGATATCATCATCATCATCATCTCATCATGATATCATCATCATCATCTCATCATGATATCATCATCATTATATCATAATCATGACAACATCATCATCATCATCATCATCATCATCATCTCATCATGATATCATCATCATCTCATCATGATATCATCATCATCATCATCATCATCATCATCATCATCTCATCATGATATCATCATCATCTCATCATGATATCATCATCTCATCATGATATCATCATCTCATCTTGATATCATCATCATCATCATCATCATCATCATCATCATCATCATCATCTCATCATGATATCATCATCATCTCATCATGATATCATCATCTCATCATGATATCATCATCTCATCATGATATCATCATCATCATCATCATCATCATCATCATCATCTCATCATGATATCATCATCATCTCATCATGATATCATCATCATGATATCATCATCATTATCATCATCATCATCATCTCATCATGATATCATCATCATCATCTCATCATCATCATCATCATCATCATCTCATCATGATATCATCATCTCATCATGATATCATCATCATGATATCATCATCATTATCATCATCATTATCATCATGATATCATCATCATGATATCATCATCATCATCATCTCATCATGATATCATCATCATCTCATCATGATATCATCATCATCTCATCATGATATCATCATCATCTCATCATGATATCATCATCATAATATCATCATCATTATCATCATCATCATCATCTCATCTTGATATCATCATCATGATATCATCATCATCATCATCATCATCTCATCATGATATCATCATCATCATCATCTCATCATGATATCATCATCATTATCATCATCATTATCATCATCATATCATCATGATATCATCATCATCATCATCATCATCATCATCTCAACATGATATCATCATCATCATCATCATCATCATCATCTCATCATGATATCATCATCATCTCATCATGATATCATCATCATCATCATCATCATCATCATCATCATCATCATCATCATCTCATCATGATATCATCATCATCATCATCATCATCATCTCATCATGATATCATCATCATCACATCATTATATCATCATCATCATCATCATCATCATCATCTCATCATGATATCATCATCATCTCATCATGATGTCATCATCATCTCATCACGATATCATCATCATCAGCTCATCATGGTATCATCATCATCTCATCATGATATCATCATCATCTCATCATTATATCATCATCATCATCATCATCATCTCATCATGATATCATCATCATCTCATCATGATATCATCATCATCATCCTCATCATCATCTCATCATCATCTCATCATGATATCATCATCATCTCATCATGATATCATCATCATCATCATCTCATCATGTTATCATCATCATCATCTCACCATGATATCATCATCATCGTCATCTCATCATGTTATCATCATCATCATCTCACCATGATATCATCATCATCATCATATCATCATGATATCATCATCATGATATCATCATCATCATCATCTCATCATGATATCATCATCATCATCTCATCATGATATCATCATCATTATATCATAATCATGACAACATCATCATCATCATCATCATCATCATCATCATCTCATCATGATATCATCATCATCTCATCATGATATCATCATCATCATCATCATCATCATCATCATCATCTCATCATGATATCATCATCATCTCATCATGATATCATCATCTCATCATGATATCATCATCTCATCTTGATATCATCATCATCATCATCATCATCATCATCATCATAATCATCATCATCATCTCATCATGATATCATCATCATCTCATCATGATATAATCATCATGATATCATCATCATTATCATCATCATCATCATCTCATCATGATATCATCATCATCATCTCATCATGATATCATCATTATCATCATCATCATCTCATCATGATATCATCATCTCATCATGATATCATCATCATTATCATCATCATTATCATCATGATATCATCATCATGATATCATCATCATCATCATCTCATCATGATATCATCATCATCATCATCTCATCATGATATCATCATCATCTCATCATGATATCATCATCATCTCATCATGATATCATCATCATCTCATCATGATATCATCATCATAATATCATCATCATTATCATCATCATCATCATCTCATCTTGATATCATCATCATGATATCATCATCATCATCATCATCATCATCTCATCATGATATCATCATCATCATCATCTCATCATGATATCATCATCATTATCATCATCATTATCATCATCATATCATCATGATATCATCATCATCATCATCATCATCATCATCATCATCATCATCTCAACATGATATCATCATCATCATCATCATCATCATCATCATCATCATCATCATCTCATCATGATATCATCATGATATCATTATCATCATCATCATCATCATCATCATCATCTCATCATGATATCATCATCATCATCATCATCATCTCATCATGATATCATCAGCATCATCATCATCATCATCATCTCATCATGATATCATCATGATATCATTATCATCATCATCATCATCATCATCATCATCATCATCTCATCATGATATCATCATCATCATCATCATCATCATCTCATCATGATATCATCAGCATCATCATCATCATCATCATCTCATCATGATATCATCATCATCTCATCATGATATCATCATCATCATCATCATCATCTCATCATGATATCATCAGCATCATCATCATCATCATCTCATCATGATATCATCATCATCTCATCATGATATCATCATCATCATCATCATCATCATCATCATCTCATCATGATATCATCATCATCATCATCTCATCATGATATCATCATCATCTCATCATGATATCATCATCATCATCATCATCATCATCATCATCTCATCATGATATCATGATATCATCATCATGATATCATCATCATCATCATCATCATCATCATCTCATCATGATATCATCATCATAATCATCATCATCATCATCTCATCATGATATCATCATCATCTCATCATTATAGCATCATCATCATCATCATCATCATCTCATCATGATATCATCATCATCTCATCATGATATCAACATCATCATCATCATCATCATCATCATCATCATCATCATCATCATCATCATCATCATCATCATCATCATCTCATCATGATATCATCATCATCTCATCATGATATCATCAGCATCATCATCTTCTCATCATGATATCATCATCATCATCATCATCATCGTCATCTCATCATGATATCATCATCATCATCATCATCATCATCATCATCATCATCAACATCATCATCATCATCATCTCATCATTATATCATCATCATCTCATCATGATATCATCATCATGATATCATCATCATCATCATCATCTCATCATGATATCATCATCATCATCATCATTATCATCATCTAATCATAATATCATCATCATCTCATCATGATATCATCATCATCATCTCATCATGATATCATCATCATCATCTCATCATGATATCATCATCATCATCATCTCATCATGTTATCATCATCATCATCATCATCATCATCATCATCTCATCATGATATCATAAATCATCATCATCATCATCATCATCATCATCTCATCATGATATCATCATCATGATATCATCATCATCATCATCATCATCATCTCATCATGATATCATCATCATGATATCATCATCATCATCATCATCATCTCATCACGATATCATCATCAGCTCATCATGGTATCATCATCATCTCATCATATCATCAACATCATCTCATCATGATATCATCATCATGATATCATCATCATCATCATCTCATCATGATATCATCATCATCATCATCATCATCATCATCTCATCATGATATCATCATCATCATCATCTCATCATGATATCATCATCATCATCATCTCATCATGATATCATCATCATTATCATCATCATCACATCATTATATCATCATCATCATCATCATCATCATCATCTCATCATGATATCATCATCATCTCATCACGATATCATCATCATCAGCTCATCATGGTATCATCATCATCTCATCATGATATCATCATCATCTCATCATTATATCATCATCATCATCATCATCTCATCATGATATCATCATCATCTCATCATGATATCATCATCATCATCCTCATCATCATCTCATCATGATATCATCATCATCATCATCATCATCATCATCTCATCATGATATCATCATCATCATCATCATCATCTCATCATGTTATCATCATCATCATCTCACCATGATATCATCATCATCATCTCATCATGATATCATCATCATGATATCATCATCATCATCATCATCTCATCATGATATCATCATCATCATCTCATCATGATATCATCATCATTATATCATAATCATGACAACATCATCATCATCATCATCATCATCATCATCATCATCATCTCATCATGATATCATCATCATCTCATCATGATATCATCATCATCATCATCATCTCATCATGATATCATCATCATCTCATCATGATATCATCATCATGATATCATCATCATCTCATCACGATATCATCATCATCAGCTCATCATGATATCATCATCATCTCATCATATCATCAACATCATCTCATCATGATATCATCATCATCATCTCATCATGATATCATCATCATCTCATCATTATATCATCATCATCATCATCATCTCATCATGATATCATCATCATCTCATCATGATATCATCATCATCTCATCATGATATCATCATCATCATCATCATCATCATCTTCATCTCATCATGATATCATCATCATCTTATCACGATATCATCATCATCATCATCATCATCATCATCATCATCATCATCATCTCATCATGATATCATCATCATCATCCTCTCATCATTATATCATCATCATCATCATCTCATCATGATATCATCATCATGATATCATCATCATCATCTCATCATGATATCATCATCATCGTCATCATCTCATCATGATATCATCATCATCATCATCATCTCATCATGATATCATCATCATGATATCATCATTATCATCTCATCATTATATCATCATCATCATCATCATCATCATCATCATCATCATCTCATCATTATATCATCATCATCTCATCATGATATCATCATGATATCATCATCATCATCTCATCATGATATCATCATCATCATCATCATCTCATCATGATATCATCATCATCATCATCATATCATCATTATATCATCATCATCATCATCATCTCATCATGATATCATCATCATGATATCATTATCATCATCATCATCATCATCATCATCTCATCATGATATCATCATCATCATCATCATCTCATCATGATATCATCATCATCATTATCTCATCATGTTATCATCATCATCATCATCATCATCATCTCATCATGATATCATCATCATCTCATCATGATATCATCATCATCATCATCTCATCATGATATCATCATCATGATATCATCATCATCATCTCATCACGATATCATCATCATCAGCTCATCATGGTATCATCATCATCTCATCATGATATCATCATCATCTCATCATTATATCATCATCATCATCATCATCATCATCTCATCCTGATATCATCATCATCTCATCATGATATCATCATCATCATCATCATCATCATCATCATCTCATCATGATATCATCATCATCTCATCATGATATCATCATCATCTCATCATGATATCATCATCATCATCATCATCATCATCTCATCATGATATCATGATATCATCATCATGATATCATCATCATCATCATCATCATCATCATCATCTCATCATGATATCATCATCATCATCATCATCTCATCATGATATCATCATCATCTCATCATTATATCATCATCATCATCATCATCATCATCATCATCATCTCATCATGATATCATCATCATCTCATCATGATATCAACATCATCATCATCATCATCATCATCTCATCATGATATCATCATCATCTCATCATGATATCATCATCATCATCATCATCATCATCATCTCATCATGATATCATCATCATCATCGTCATCTCATCATGATATCATCATCATCATCATCATCATCATCAACATCATCATCATCATCATCTCATCATTATATCATCATCATCTCATCATGATATCATCATCATGATATCATCATCATCATCATCATCATCTCATCATGATATCATCATCATCATCATCATCATTATCATCATCTAATCATAATATCATAATCATCTCATCTTGATATCATCATCATGATATCATCATCATCATCATCATCTCATCATGATATCATCATCATTATCATCATCATATCATCATGATATCATCATCATCATCATCATCATCATCATCATCATCATCATCATCTCATCATGATATCATCATCATCATCATCATCATCATCATCATCATCATCATCATCATCATCTCATCATGATATCATCATCATCATCATCATCATCATCATCATCATCTCATCATGATATCATCATCATCATCATCTTTATCATCATCATCATCATCATCTCATTATGATATCATCATCATCATCATCATCATCATCATCATCATCTCATCATGATATCATCATCATCTCATCATGATATCATCATCATCATCATCATCTCATCATGATATCATCATCATCATCATCATCATCTCATCATGATATCATCATCATCTCATCATGATGTCATCATCATCATCATCATCATCATCATCATCATCATCATCATCATCTCATCATGATATCATCATCATCATCATCTCATCATGATATCATCATCATCTCATCATGATATCATCATCTCATCATGATATCATCATCTCATCATGATATCATCATCATCATCATCATCATCATCATCATCATCATCATCTCATCATGATATCATCATCATCTCATCATGATATCATCATCATGATATCATCATCATTATCATCATCATCATCATCTCATCATGATATCATCATCATCATCTCATCATGATATCATCATCATCATCATCATCATCATCATCTCATCATGATATCATCATCTCATCATGATATCATCATCATGATATCATCATCATTATCATCATCATTATCATCATGATATCATCATCATGATATCATCATCATCATCATCATCATCTCATCATGATATCATCATCATCATCATCTCATCATGTTATCATCATCATCATCATCTCACCATGATATCATCATCATCATCATCTCATCATGATATCATCATCATCATCATCATCATCTCATCATGATATCATCATCATCATCTCATCATGTTATCATCATCATCATCATCTCACCATGATATCATCATCATCATCATCTCATCATGTTATCATCATCATCATCTCACCATGATATCATCATCATCATCATATCATCATGATATCATCATCATGATATCATCATCATCATGATATCATCATGATATCATCATCATCATCTCATCATGATATCATCATCATTATATCATAATCATGACAACATCATCATCATCATCATCATCATCATCATCATCATCTCATCATGATATCATCATCATCTCATCATGATATCATCATCATCATCATCATCATCATCATCATCATCATCTCATCATGATATCATCATCATCTCATCATGATATCATCATCTCATCATGATATCATCATCTCATCTTGATATCATCATCATCATCATCATCATCATCATCATCATCATCATCATCATCATCATCATCTCATCATGATATCATCATCATCTCATCATGATATCATCATCATGATATCATCATCATTATCATCATCATCATCATCTCATCATGATATCATCATCATCATCTCATCATGATATCATCATCATCATCATCATCATCATCATCTCATCATGATATCATCATCTCATCATGATATCATCATCATGATATCATCATCATTATCATCATCATTATCATCATGATATCATCATCATGATATCATCATCATCATCATCATCATCTCATCATGATATCATCATCATCATCATCTCATCATGTTATCATCATCATCATCATCTCACCATGATATCATCATCATCATCATCTCATCATGATATCATCATCATCATCATCATCATCTCATCATGATATCATCATCATCATCTCATCATGTTATCATCATCATCATCATCTCACCATGATATCATCATCATCATCATCTCATCATGTTATCATCATCATCATCTCACCATGATATCATCATCATCATCATATCATCATGATATCATCATCATGATATCATCATCATCATGATATCATCATGATATCATCATCATCATCTCATCATGATATCATCATCATTATATCATAATCATGACAACATCATCATCATCATCATCATCATCATCATCATCATCTCATCATGATATCATCATCATCTCATCATGATATCATCATCATCATCATCATCATCATCATCATCATCATCTCATCATGATATCATCATCATCTCATCATGATATCATCATCTCATCATGATATCATCATCTCATCTTGATATCATCATCATCATCATCATCATCATCATCATCATCATAATCATCATCATCATCTCATCATGATATCATCATCATCTCATCATGATATAATCATCATGATATCATCATCATTATCATCATCATCATCATCTCATCATGATATCATCATCATCATCTCATCATGATATCATCATCATCATCATCATCATCTCATCATGATATCATCATCTCATCATGATATCATCATCATGATATCATCATCATTATCATCATCATTATCATCATGATATCATCATCATGATATCATCATCATCATCATCTCATCATGATATCATCATCATCATCATCTCATCATGATATCATCATCATCTCATCATGATATCATCATCATCTCATCATGATATCATCATCATCTCATCATGATATCATCATCATAATATCATCATCATTATCATCATCATCATCATCTCATCTTGATATCATCATCATGATATCATCATCATCATCATCATCATCATCTCATCATGATATCATCATCATCATCATCTCATCATGATATCATCATCATTATCATCATCATTATCATCATCATATCATCATGATATCATCATCATCATCATCATCATCATCATCATCATCATCATCATCATCTCAACATGATATCATCATCATCATCATCATCATCATCATCATCATCATCATGATATCATCATCATCATCATCATCTCATCATGATATCATCATCATATCATCATGATATCATCATCATCATCATCATCATCATCATCATCATCTCATCATGATATCATCATCATCTCATCATGATATCATCATCTCATCATGATATCATCATCTCATCATGATATCATCATCATCATCATCATCATCATCATCTCATCATGATATCATCATCATCTCATCATGATATCATCATCATGATATCATCATCATTATCATCATCATCATCATCTCATCATGATATCATCATCATCATCTCATCATGATATCATCATCATCATCATCATCATCATCATCTCATCATGATATCATCATCTCATCATGATATCATCATCATGATATCATCATCATTATCATCATCATTATCATCATGATATCATCATCATGATATCATCATCATCATCATCTCATCATGATATCATCATCATCTCATCATGATATCATCATCATCTCATCATGATATCATCATCATAATATCATCATCATTATCATCATCATCATCATCTCATCTTGATATCATCATCATGATATCATCATCATCATCATCATCATCTCATCATGATATCATCATCATCATCATCTCATCATGATATCATCATCATTATCATCATCATTATCATCATCATATCATCATGATATCATCATCATCATCATCATCATCATCATCTCAACATGATATCATCATCATCATCATCATCATCATCATCATCATCTCATCATGATATCATCATCATCTCATCATGATATCATCATCATCATCATCATCATCATCATCATCATCATCATCTCATCATGATATCATCATCATCATCATCATCATCATCTCATCATGATATCATCATCATCACATCATTATATCATCATCATCATCATCATCATCATCATCATCTCATCATGATATCATCATCATCTCATCATGATGTCATCATCATCTCATCACGATATCATCATCATCAGCTCATCATGGTATCATCATCATCTCATCATGATATCATCATCATCTCATCATTATATCATCATCATCATCATCATCTCATCATGATATCATCATCATCTCATCATGATATCATCATCATCATCCTCATCATCATCTCATCATGATATCATCATCATCATCATCATCATCTCATCATGATATCATCATCATCATCATCTCATCATGTTATCATCATCATCATCTCACCATGATATCATCATCATCGTCATCTCATCATGTTATCATCATCATCATCTCACCATGATATCATCATCATCATCATATCATCATGATATCATCATCATGATATCATCATCATCATCATCTCATCATGATATCATCATCATCATCTCATCATGATATCATCATCATTATATCATAATCATGACAACATCATCATCATCATCATCATCATCATCATCATCTCATCATGATATCATCATCATCTCATCATGATATCATCATCATCATCATCATCATCATCATCTCATCATGATATCATCATCATCTCATCATGATATCATCATCTCATCATGATATCATCATCTCATCTTGATATCATCATCATCATCATCATCATCATCATCATCATCATAATCATCATCATCATCTCATCATGATATCATCATCATCTCATCATGATATAATCATCATGATATCATCATCATTATCATCATCATCATCATCTCATCATGATATCATCATCATCATCTCATCATGATATCATCATTATCATCATCATCATCTCATCATGATATCATCATCTCATCATGATATCATCATCATTATCATCATCATTATCATCATGATATCATCATCATGATATCATCATCATCATCATCTCATCATGATATCATCATCATCATCATCTCATCATGATATCATCATCATCTCATCATGATATCATCATCATCTCATCATGATATCATCATCATCTCATCATGATATCATCATCATAATATCATCATCATTATCATCATCATCATCATCTCATCTTGATATCATCATCATGATATCATCATCATCATCATCATCATCTCATCATGATATCATCATCATCATCATCTCATCATGATATCATCATCATTATCATCATCATTATCATCATCATATCATCATGATATCATCATCATCATCATCATCATCATCATCATCATCTCAACATGATATCATCATCATCATCATCATCATCATCATCATCATCATCATCATCATCTCATCATGATATCATCATGATATCATTATCATCATCATCATCATCATCATCATCATCTCATCATGATATCATCATCATCATCATCATCATCTCATCATGATATCATCAGCATCATCATCATCATCATCATCTCATCATGATATCATCATCATCTCATCATGATATCATCATCATCATCATCTCATCATGATATCATCAGCATCATCATCATCATCATCATCTCATCATGATATCATCATCATCTCATCATGATATCATCATCATCATCATCATCATCATCTCATCATGATATCATCATCATCATCATCTCATCATGATATCATCATCATCTCATCATGATATCATCATCATCATCATCATCATCATCATCTCATCATGATATCATGATATCATCATCATGATATCATCATCATCATCATCATCATCTCATCATGATATCATCATCATAATCATCATCATCATCATCTCATCATGATATCATCATCATCTCATCATTATAGCATCATCATCATCATCATCATCATCATCATCATCTCATCATGATATCATCATCATCTCATCATGATATCAACATCATCATCATCATCATCATCATCATCATCATCATCATCATCATCATCATCTCATCATGATATCATCATCATCTCATCATGATATCATCAGCATCATCATCATCTCATCATGATATCATCATCATCATCATCATCATCGTCATCTCATCATGATATCATCATCATCATCATCATCATCATCATCATCATCAACATCATCATCATCATCATCTCATCATTATATCATCATCATCTCATCATGATATCATCATCATGATATCATCATCATCATCATCATCTCATCATGATATCATCATCATCATCATCATTATCATCATCTAATCATAATATCATCATCATCTCATCATGATATCATCATCATCATCTCATCATGATATCATCATCATCATCTCATCATGATATCATCATCATCATCATCTCATCATGTTATCATCATCATCATCATCATCATCATCATCATCTCATCATGATATCATAAATCATCATCATCATCATCATCATCATCATCTCATCATGATATCATCATCATGATATCATCATCATCATCATCATCATCATCATCTCATCATGATATCATCATCATGATATCATCATCATCATCATCATTATCTCATCACGATATCATCATCAGCTCATCATGGTATCATCATCATCTCATCATATCATCAACATCATCTCATCATGATATCATCATCATGATATCATCATCATCATCATCTCATCATGATATCATCATCATCATCATCATCATCATCATCTCATCATGATATCATCATCATCATCATCTCATCATGATATCATCATCATCATCATCTCATCATGATATCATCATCATTATCATCATCATCACATCATTATATCATCATCATCATCATCATCATCATCTCATCATGATATCATCATCATCTCATCACGATATCATCATCATCAGCTCATCATGGTATCATCATCATCTCATCATGATATCATCATCATCTCATCATTATATCATCATCATAATCATCATCATCATCATCTCATCATGATATCATCATCATCATCATCATCATCATCTCATCATGTTATCATCATCATCATCTCACCATGATATCATCATCATCATCTCATCATGATATCATCATCATGATATCATCATCATCATCATCATCTCATCATGATATCATCATCATCATCTCATCATGATATCATCATCATTATATCATAATCATGACAACATCATCATCATCATCATCATCATCATCATCATCATCATCATCTCATCATGATATCATCATCATCTCATCATGATATCATCATCATCATCATCATCTCATCATGATATCATCATCATCTCATCATGATATCATCATCATGATATCATCATCATCTCATCACGATATCATCATCATCAGCTCATCATGATATCATCATCATCTCATCATATCATCAACATCATCTCATCATGATATCATCATCATCATCTCATCATGATATCATCATCATCTCATCATTATATCATCATCATCATCATCATCATCTCATCATGATATCATCATCATCTCATCATGATATCATCATCATCTCATCATGATATCATCATCATCATCATCATCATCATCTTCATCTCATCATGATATCATCATCATCTTATCACGATAT
>JAYKOZ010000093.1:2265000-2270000 GCA_036172795.1 Pelodytes ibericus
TATCATCATCATGATATCATCATCATCATCATCTCATCATGATATCATCATCATCATCTCATCATGATATCATCATCATTATATCATAATCATGACATCATCATCATCATCATCATCATCATCTCATCATGATATCATCATCATCTCATCATGATATCATCATCATCATCATCTCATCATGATATCATCATCATCTCATCATGATATCATCATCATGATATCATCATCATCTCATCACGATATCATCATCAGCTCATCATGATATCATCATCATCTCATCATATCATCAACATCATCTCATCATGATATCATCATCATGATATCATCATCATCATCATCATCATCTCATCATGATATCATCATCATCATCATCATCATCATCATCATCTCATCATTATATCATCATCATCTCATCATGATATCATCATCATGATATCATCATCATCATCATCATCATCATCATCTCATCATGATATCATCATCATCATCATCATCTCATCATGATATCATCATCATCATCATCATCTCATCATAATATCATCATCATCTCATCATGATATCATCATCATCATCTCATCATGATATCATCATCATCATCTCATCATGATATCATCATCATGATATCATCATCATCATCATCATCATCATCATCTCATCATGATATCATCATCATGATATCATCATCATCATCATCTCATCACGATATCATCATCATCAGCTCATCATGATATCATCATCATCATCATCATCTCATCATGATATCATCATCATCATCTCATCATTATATCATCATTATCATCATCATCTCATCATGATATCATCAGGATATCATCATTATCATCTCATCATGATATCATCATCATCATCATCATCATCTCATCATGATATCATCATCATCATCATCATCATCATGATATCATCATCATCATCATCATCATCATCATCTCATCATGATATCATCTCATCATGATATCATCATCATTATCATCATCATCACATCATTATATCATTATCATCATCATCATCATCTCATCATGATATCATCATCATCTCATCATGATATCATCATCATCTCATCACGATATCATCATCATCAGCTCATCATGGTATCATCATCATCTCATCATGATATCATCATCATCTCATCATTATATCATCATCATCATCATCTCATCATGATATCATCATCATCTCATCATGATATCATCATCATCATCATCCTCATCATCATCTCATCATGATATCATCATCATCATCATCATCTCATGATGATATCATCATCATCATCATCTCATCATGTTATCATCATCATCATCATCTCACTATGATATCATCATCATCATCTCATCATGATATCATCATCATGATATCATCATCATCATCATCATCTCATCATGATATCATCATCATCATCATCATCTCATCATGATATCATCATCATTATATCATAATCATGACATCATCATCATCATCATCATCATCATCATCATCATCTCATCATGATATCATCATCATCTCATCATGATATCATCATCATCATCATCATCTCATCATGATATCATCATCATCTCATCATGATATCATCATCATGATATCATCATCATCTCATCACGATATCATCATCATCAGCTCATCATGATATCATCATCATCTCATCATATCATCAACATCATCTCATCATGATATCATCATCATGATATCATCATCATCATCATCATCATCTCATCATGATATCATCATCATCTCATCATTATATCATCATCATCATCATCTCATCATGATATCATCATCATCTCATCATGATATCATCATCATGATATCATCATCATCTCATCACGATATCATCATCATCAGCTCATCATGATATCATCATCATCTCATCATATCATCAACATCATCTCATCATGATATCATCATCATGATATCATCATCATCATCATCATCATCTCATCATGATATCATCATCATCTCATCATTATATCATCATCATCTCATCATGATATCATCATCATGATATCATCATCATCATCATCTCATCATGATATCATCATCATCTCATCATTATATCATCATCATCATCATCATCATCATCATCTCATCATGATATCATCATCATCATCTCATCATGATATCATCATCATCATCATCTCATCATGTTATCATCATCATCATCATCATCATCATCATCATCTCATCATGATATCATCATCATCATCATCATCATCATCATCTCATCATGATATCATCATCATGATATCATCATCATCATCATCATCATCATCTCATCATGATATCATCATCATGATATCATCATCATCATCATCTCATCACGATATCATCATCATCATCTCATCATGGTATCATCATCATCTCATCATATCATCAACATCATCTCATCATGATATCATCATCATGATATCATCATCATCATCTCATCATGATATCATCATCATCATCTCATCATTATATCATCATTATCATCATCATCTCATCATGATATCATCAAGATATCATCATTATCATCTCATCATGATATCATCATCATCATCATCATCATCATCATCATCATCATCTCATCATGATATCAGTATCATCATCATCATCATCATCATCTCATCATGATATCATCATCATCATCATCTCATCATGATATCATCATCATCATCATCTCATCATGATATCATCATCATTATCATCATCATCACATCATTATATCATCATCATCATCTCATCATGATATCATCATCATCTCATCATCATCTCATCACGATATCATCATCATCAGCTCATCATGGTATCATCATCATCTCATCATGATATCATCATCATCTCATCATGATATCATCATCATCATCATCTCATCATGATTTCATCATCATCTCATCATGATATCATCATCATCATCCTCATCATCATCTCATCATGATATCATCATCATGATATCATCATCATCATCATCTCATCACGATATCATCATCATCAGCTCATCATGATATCATCATCATCATCATCATCTCATCATGATATCATCATCATCATCTCATCATTATATCATCATTATCATCATCATCTCATCATGATATCATCAGGATATCATCATTATCATCTCATCATGATATCATCATCATCATCATCATCATCATCTCATCATGATATCATCATCATCATCATCATCATCATCATGATATCATCATCATCATCATCATCATCATCATCTCATCATGATATCATCTCATCATGATATCATCATCATTATCATCATCATCACATCATTATATCATTATCATCATCATCATCATCTCATCATGATATCATCATCATCTCATCATGATATCATCATCATCTCATCACGATATCATCATCATCAGCTCATCATGGTATCATCATCATCTCATCATGATATCATCATCATCTCATCATTATATCATCATCATCATCATCTCATCATGATATCATCATCATCTCATCATGATATCATCATCATCATCATCCTCATCATCATCCCATCATGATATCATCATCATCATCATCATCATCTCATGATGATATCATCATCATCATCATCTCATCATGTTATCATCATCATCATCATCTCACTATGATATCATCATCATCATCTCATCATGATATCATCATCATGATATCATCATCATCATCATCATCTCATCATGATATCATCATCATCATCATCATCTCATCATGATATCATCATCATTATATCATAATCATGACATCATCATCATCATCATCATCATCATCATCATCATCTCATCATGATATCATCATCATCTCATCATGATATCATCATCATCATCATCATCATCTCATCATGATATCATCATCATCTCATCATGATATCATCATCATGATATCATCATCATCTCATCACGATATCATCATCATCAGCTCATCATGATATCATCATCATCTCATCATATCATCAACATCATCTCATCATGATATCATCATCATGATATCATCATCATCATCATCATCATCTCATCATGATATCATCATCATCTCATCATTATATCATCATCATCATCATCATCATCATCTCCTCATGATATCATCATCATCTCATCATGATATCATCATCATCTCATCATTATATCATCATCATCTCATCATGATATCATCATCATGATATCATCATCATCATCATCTCATCATGATATCATCATCATCTCATCATTATATCATCATCATCATCATCATCATCATCATCATCATCTCATCATGATATCATCATCATCATCTCATCATGATATCATCATCATCATCATCTCATCATGTTATCATCATCATCATCATCATCATCATCATCATCTCATCATGATATCATCATCATCATCATCATCATCATCATCTCATCATGATATCATCATCATGATATCATCATCATCATCATCATCATCATCTCATCATGATATCATCATCATGATATCATCATCATCATCATCTCATCACGATATCATCATCATCATCTCATCATGGTATCATCATCATCTCATCATATCATCAACATCATCTCATCATGATATCATCATCATGATATCATCATCATCATCTCATCATGATATCATCATCATCATCTCATCATTATATCATCATTATCATCATCATCTCATCATGATATCATCAAGATATCATCATTATCATCTCATCATGATATCATCATCATCATCATCATCATCATCATCTCATCATGATATCAGTATCATCATCATCATCATCATCATCATCTCATCATGATATCATCATCATCATCATCTCATCATGATATCATCATCATCATCATCTCATCATGATATCATCATCATTATCATCATCATCACATCATTATATCATCATCATCATCTCATCATGATATCATCATCATCTCATCATCATCTCATCACGATATCATCATCATCAGCTCATCATGGTATCATCATCATCTCATCATGATATCATCATCATCTCATCATGATATCATCATCATCATCATCTCATCATGA